>MJUU01039611.1:22355-39094 GCA_002080025.1 Modiolus philippinarum
GTGTGTGCGGTCCATGTGCTTCCCACAAGGGGAAGGACATGGCCCTTAACTGTTTCATAAGGAAAGATGACCCCTCCCCGCGGCCGTCCATTCTCTCTAATTTATTTAAGCCATTTCTAACGAATATGCATTAATTGAAAATTCTTGGAACAAAAAGAGTAATCGGAAATAGAGAGGATTAAATATATTTAGAGACAAGTATTAGCTTTCCAAAAAGCTAGTCTGACGTCAGTATTCTTTAACTTAGACAATATTCAAAGGAATATTTTGTTCGATGATTTACCAGAATTTCCTAGCTACATATTCGTAACGGCAATCAAACGAAACCAACAATATAATTCAACTCCTGATAAGGGATATTATCATAACCATTGTTTATTTGTAAACCCTTATATGTCTATTTTCAATTTGCATGTAATTTGCATTATTTGTCATGTTCACCATTTTATATATATGTTTTTTTTTTTGTCTGTCTCTTGTTACAGTCTTGTACTGTCAGAGTGTATTAATAAAATCGGAAATTTGTTAAGGACATACTTAACAAACGAACTGGCTTCTTTATCTTTTATTCCGACAAAATCAGTATAACAAGTTTAGCATTTTTAAAAAGCTTCCTGATTAATAGCAGCCATTTAAAATAATCGCAATAAATAAGTTTGCAATGTTGATCTGCAAAATAAAATAAAAGTGTTTGTGTTATGTTGCTTTTATATCCTAACTTCAAAAAATGATTTTAATTGCCAATATTATTTTCCGTTCTCACATGAAGAAAAGTTTTAGACATTGTTTGTGTAATAAACTTCGACAACGACATGCTTTTGACTTGTACGAACTATATATATCCTCCTAATTTCGGTGTTTCCTACCACTTTCGATGATTTAAACCATATAGAAATGCAGAGTATACATTATTAATGGCTCGAAGCGTGTCATGTGCTATTTTTTCCTTCATAATGATAAATTATTACAGAATAATTGTTCCAAAGGAACAAATATTATAGTATTTGTTCTTAACGGAATAAATGTTATATAATAATTGTTCCAAAAGGACGAAATATTATGACCATGTTTATAATATTTGTTCCAAAGGAACTTTTGTTATGCGGAACAAATATACATTGACAAGCGAAGTAAAACCAGCATAAACATGTACCTGTGCTTCTATAGCCTCAAACAAAATTTCCTTGAAGTTCGTTTTTTGTGATGTCACCATAATGCCTGTATCATCGGATTATTTTCCCGTTGATGATCAAGGCATCAGAGACCTGATTAACTTAGCGAGCCCCGACTATGTATAGTATAGTCGGGACGCGGTCAGTCAAAACAAGTCATATTTTAACTGTTAACTGTTTTCGGGAAAATTCAAGACAGTTAGCCTGTTAATGAAACCAATTTTGCCCCCTCCCTTTTTTTGAACAAGTCCAGGTTTGAAGTTTCATTTGTTGCTGAGCAACCCCCCTTTTTTCAGCTGATTGGCAATGGAAAATAGTTTTCTTTTTTTACCATAGCTGCAAACAACCAAATCGAATTCCCAATTAAAAGAAAAGATAAAAACGGTGATAGTGATGTCATAACAACAAATCGTTACTTTAAGGATTGTTATAAACTATGTCAACTGCATGCGTAGTTTATCGTCGTCATTGTCAAAGTGAAAGTAACTGGAGATGGTAAAATCAACTGAAAATATGCAGGAACATGCATGAAACGAACAGAAAAGACATATGTTAGAATTATTTCTACCGATCCTTGAATCTGTAGTAAAAGATTCTTGAAATAGTGATATTCCATAATATGTCTCTATTTATAGCCGATCTATAGTGTGCTATTTATTACCGATTTATAGTGCGTGTTTATTTAAGAATTGAATGCATTATTTTGAAGTTTCATTCGGTATGAACGTGTTGACCGAAGCACATTTTTAATGAAGCGCATTAGCGCTTAAATTCATGTTGAAAATGTGCGCCCGGTCAACACTTTCATAATCCCTATGAAACTTCAAAATAATGCATTCAATACTTATAATTCCCCTTTAAAACCAAATCATAAACTAAAAAGTTAGTACGTCATGAACAATGGGATTCTTTTTTTACCAATTCGTCCGCCACGTGGTCATATGCTCAAATGTGTTTCATGGGAATTGCAAGTTGACATTGATATGCCACGTGAGCGATGTTCACCTATCAAATTGACGGAATTCAAATGAATATTCATGAAAGATAATTATTCATATGCCAACAGCACGCTTAGAGAATTGTATCTAATGCCATTTAAAATATATTCGCGGAAAAATCAATAAATGATAAGTTTATTTATTAATTTGCGATGATACTGTCGTAACCGTATATTAATGAAATGAACATGTTACACTTTAATGACCGTCATGAAATCCATGGACGCTTTACCGAAATGCAATGCAAACATGGACGCCTAACCGGATGCGCATTTTCTGATTCTAATACGGTCTGACGCCGTGACGTCAGATAATAAGTTTCTCCAAACAAAGACACTGATATAATGTCTGGATATTTTTTTCGCTTTTGTTTTGTTAGGTTTAAAAATAATGCAACTTTTCGATATAGTTAAACATAAATGTAAACACGATCTTAAAAATGGGTAAATAAATAAGTGATTTATTTCAAAGGAAAGTCCAACTTAATACTCAAAAGCTTTGTTTACCGAGTTACGAAGTTCCAACTTACATATATAACTTGAATAAAATGCATTCGAGATTCCTGGAGATATTTAGTGAAAGCAGCATTTTTAATAAATTGTCGCCTCTGTAATGTATCGTGATTCGTGACAAATTGAAAACAATAATATTTGTTCACTCTGTTTTACATTTAGATATTGTTAATATAAAAATTCATTGGTTTTTCGAGTCAACACCAAAGTACTAGACGATTTTGCTGATGATAGACTCATGGACTATCAATTAAGAGTGAACCATCATGGGCATTGACCAACTATAGTAATAAACAATAAGTACCAAAATTGCATTTAATTTGTAAAATAGGTGTGAAACTAGAGTCGCAAACATAAAAAACTGAATTATAGAATATGGCATTAGAAGTTCCTTATTCTGCTTAGATAAGTACCCTTTATGAAAAAACGATAATGAACAATAGTAGTGTTACACGAAGAGCATGATAATACAATCTGTGAGTCAGCCTAGGAAGGCATACATTTCCTGATCTTCCCATGTTGTTGGATTGTATTATTAATGTAGAAGTTGTCTAACATCTTTCAATACTGTTTGTCAATAATAATTATTTTATACTATTTTAATTCTTACATCGTGTAGGTAGTGATAATACTTGATTGTATAATTATAGCAAGCTTTTGCAGTCGGGCGTTAGATATTGACGGGAAGAGACTGGTTTTCCAAATTTGGGATACTGCAGGTCAAGAGAGGTTTAGAAGTTTGGTCCCAATGTACCTCAGAGATGCAGAAATAGCCTTGCTTGTGTATGATATAAGCAGTCACGTTCGTTTATTTAATTATTAAAATGAATTGATTCTTTTGTCCTCCTGACACATACCGCAACAAAACGTGGACAATTATAGTAAACAATCGTACCGAAGACCGGACGGTACAACACTATAAAAATGAAATAAAAACAATCTAATTGCAACAATATCAAAGTTCAGGGTAACCTAATTTTTGAACAAATAAAGGGATATGGATTAAATGTATATGGGACAAAACGCCAATGAATACATTGCAACATTAAGTTAATGGAACAACGTTTTCATTGTTGTCCTCCATCTTGAAGTCACCATTAGACAGGATCTTCTGAGAAGATTTACTTGTAGAAGTTGATCAATGTTTCAGGTTCTCTACAGGAAGCTTGAATATCAACAAACAAAAACAGAAGGGCCTTCCAAAATGATTTACTAATAATGTCATTAATTTCAAAACAATAGGGCAAAATACTAGTAGCCAGAACACGTACAAATAGAGACACTTCATCAGATCGTCACATATATTTTGTCTAAAACAGGCGTATGATTGTACATAGAAATATGATTACTCTGGACATGAGGCTCATGAATGAAAAAAAAACCGTCTGTTATATGTTATATGATATTCTTTATCATTGCGATTCTGTTTTTAATTGTGATACCATAATTACTAGTTTTGTAGACAATGCATGCTGCCAGCATGTTAATTCATCTGCGCAATTCATCACCACTAGCTTAGTAAAATGAGGGACTTTTTAAACTGCAGATTTTTAATGAAATGTCACGACCAAATTATATTCACTAGGAGACAGTTTATTTGATTTGTGATTGTAATGAACATTTGAGGAAATATTCAAAAACTGTATCTGTAGATTAGATCGTAGATTGCTGGATAACGAGGGATTTCAAAAATGTTGTATTTCTGTAGGGGCTCTTTGGAAAATGTCGTTGAGACAATAAAATTTAAGTCAGGGACTCCGACAGTAAACAATGTCAAAAAGATCCAAAATTCCACAAATTGTGCAACAAGAATAAAAACTGGAAAATATGGATTTATCTTTTTCAGAAATCGTTTGAGAGTATAGACCACTGGCTGCTTCAGCTGCAGAAATACGGTCCTCAGAACATGAGATGTGCTGTTATAGGAAATAAGATGGATCTAGCTGAATTTGTGGAAGTGAAGAAAGAGGTATCATAATAAGGCATGTGTAGTATACACATCAAAATAACTATAATTATATATAGCATTGATAAAGTAAGTGAGAACCGAACCGTCAATCTAAAAGCGAACAATCCAAGGACAATGGCAACACCAGAAACAAAAAAGGCAGAATTATAAATTAGATAAATTAGATCAAAGTTAAACAGAACTATATGTGGCATAACCAAACACCCGAACAGAAAATATAAACACCCTGAAATAATGGGGACGATTAATATTTACCAAAAAATCAGATATACTTTGTATCACTATATATTGACGAGGAGACAAAAAATACAAGTTTTTGTAAGTTCAAATCAGAAAAGCCCGAAATTCTGACATAAGGTGGAGTACTAAATGGTTAGTGATAAACGAGCTATGAAACGTTCTTGATGGTAGAAAGGTGTAAAAAGTATCATTTTGGTATTTTGTTCTTTGAATATCTTTAAATTGATTGCAAAATCATTGGATTCAAAATCAATAACCAAAGTGGTTGCAATTTTTTTTAATCAGGGAGACAATTTGATCTGTTCCTGAGATATTCATTTTCAAAATGTAATTAGATTTACAATTATGGCCAGTTTTTTTCTGCTGTAAAAATAATTAATTGCATTGCATTGTTTGTGGTTTTTGGGATCTGTTGAAGTTTGCAGTCCCAGAAGAAACGAAATTATAAGTAACTGTTGTTGTGTGTCAAATAACAAAATACCGAAGTTGCTGTGAATAACTTTTGCAAAAATTCACCAGTCTCAATAAATTTTCTGCTACTGTGGCCGAGCTCTACACCTAATAATTTGTCTTGCACAGCCCTGGTCATTCTTCATATTTTACATTATTGTCAAGAATTTGACAATAGTATGACACATTGTGTCCAAATTGTGACATTTCAATTTGTAAATGTGTCCGCTCGTCAACGATATCTTGTTCCTGACCAACACATCAGTTGCCAAAAATATAACATGAAAAAAAACGAAAAGTGTCATTGAACACTTATGTAGCAAATTTTGTTGAAGCAAAAAACAGCGGCATTAGAATACCAAAGGAACAAGGGACGTACTGACCTTAAAAAGCAAAGTCCAAAGACATGACGAAACGACAGCAGAGAAAACAAAGACAAAAACAAGGACGTGAGACAGCCACGAGGCACGGAAATAAAAAGCCGGCATTAAGAAGTAAGGCACTCATATAGTGTTAACTCCCATGAAACCGGGAGTGACATAAAGTTCTCCGAAAGGGTAAGCATGTCCTGCTCCGATACCGACATTAATCACACCATCAGTGAGTCAATCAATCTTATCCCTTTCTTCTACTTTTTATACATTAAATGTTTATTCGTATACTCAATTCACTTCGCTTTAAACGACTTCATAAGTCTCGAACAATTCTGCTGGCTTACCTCATAGTGGTACACACTGTATGTAGTAGTTTGCATCAACAAAACATGTTGAAAATACAAAGTTTTGCCACAATTGTGGTGGTTCTTGTCTCAAGGGAGTACGATTGCCAGAAAGTTTGTAATTAGAATTAAAACTCTGACCTTTGGTTCATAAGAGCTTTGTTTATAGAGCAATAAGAGCAAACATTTTGAAATCCATTCAAGAATTTTTTAGATATTAGACGTCAAAATTTTGGCGGGAAACAATTCTCTGTAGCGTTTTCCTTCAATTTCCATTTGCTAATTATATGTCTTAGAATATATGAACATATACTTGGAAGTTATTGAAATTTCATACATTGTCTATTTTATACATTTTAAAGTGACCTATGGCCAAGAAAATATGACGCATCTGCAAAAAAAATTAACCCTATTCAAATGGATAAAACACATTGATATCGAATGCTTCTTAAATCTGACACTCATACTCCCTTAATGTTACCGTCATAACAAAAAATGCTGAAATATAAATTTTAGTTTTATATTGGCATTAACAGATAAAGTTCTTGTCATATACTTTATATTTATAAAATATTTTACTGAATGTTACCATTTCAGGAGGGTGAAGCACTTGCTGAAAGACATTGTCTCTACTTTGAGCAAACATCAGCTAAGTCTGGAAATAACGTTGAAAAAGTATTCTGTGATATAGGTATACATAACGCTTTTGAAATCAGCGTAGTTCTCTTTTTGGATGGGGGTGGGGTGTGCGAGTACAACTTTTGCTTAACAGTTAAACCTCAAAGTTACAAAACTTGAATGACATATCTTCATGTTTTACACGCATAAATCGAAATTTTGGAAAATTTTACAGGAGATTTCAGTATAGCAATTAAATACTAAAATTGAAATTATACTAGTTCCGAGGATGGCCATTCCGACAACGTCCTTCTAATTATTGCTGACAAAAATGGTAAAAATCCATACATTCGGGAAATCACACATCAAAACATTTGAAAGATTTGTTATAAAGTATATATTTGAAGGGTATACATTAAAAATCAGCTATGGTCAGAGTTTTGAACAACGAAATTGTGTTTTTTAATAGATTTTAGATTTTGTGACTTTACAAACAATCGGTTTTCTGACAAACACTAGAGTAATGGACTACTTATGTTGTGATACCATATGCGACCACCAGTCCATCATCAGAAAATTCATTATAAAACCGAAAAAGGAACTGAAATTGCAGCTAATCTCAGAACTGCAGATGTCGGCTTATATTTGAATGCATTTCTGTACTTATTTTGTAACAAAAGATGCAAACGTATATGAATAACTAGAATACCGAACTTACTGTAAATTTTTTCTACATATGGCCATTACAACAACTGATGTCTCTTCAGTGAAGATAAAATCTAAATGTTTGGAAAGCCATAAACTCAAAGATGTTTAGAAACTTACAGAGATCATATAGTCAATATGATCTGAATGAAAAGACAAAATTTTCTAAGGAAATAGCTTTGCATGAGGATGATACTCCTTATTTTTCAACAAATTTATAAAGATTAATATATTGAAGGTACCCATTAAAATTTGCTCTCAGGTCAGAATCGAAGTACTGACTACTGGGCTGGTGAATACCCTCGGGGACCACCAGCAGAGGCATCGGCCCAGTAGTAACAAATAACTAAAATACCGAACTTAAAATGATATGTTGAAATTAAAACCTGTGGACAAAGTTATGAATGCAAAACTGTTGCGAAAATAACGCAAGGTATTCGTTTTTGACATGCTTTTGTAAAAAAAACATTCAACTTCCTGTAAAAGAATATGCAGTTATTGATATTATCCGTTGTAGACAGAAATACGGACCATATTTAAACCTTATCCGTTATAGACAAGTAGACGGACCTCATTGAACCCCTGCCTCTGTAAAAAGTGAAAATTGATCTTAGATGCATCGGCAAACGAATACTGAAGCAAGATCTAGGGATGGGGAAATTCTAAAATCATAAATCCAGAATCACGGCAATTCACATCCATCACGAATTGAGTCCGTACTACAAAGACAAAACAAATAAAATAAAAATGAATAAGAACGCAACAAAACTAAAGCACGAGCAGTGTGAACCCTACAGAAACTGAGGCATCATCAGGTACACCGGAAGGGTAAGCATGATATGCTCCACGTAGCCGTCACATAGCCAGCTAAAATAAAGTGTTGAAAGATCTGTTTGGTTGCAGATTGGTTAATGCCATTTTCTAACCCATAGACAAAACCAATTAAAATCCATGGTACGTGTTACTTATTAAATCACATTTATAATTCACTATATTCTATCACAATATAATGCACCATCATTATCTTGATGTCCGAATCTATCGTCATGCTTTTCAGCTGTATGCTTGATTGGTTTTTACTAAACAAAGGATACAGTACCTTAATCTATTAATCTCGGAATCGTATCTTATCTTTTAATTTTTTTTATATTTCAGGGACAGCGCTGTTGTCGGATAACAGACAACAACGACAAGACTCTGTTCTAACAATAACCGACTCTTATGTTCATAAAAGACAGACAAAATGTTGTCATAGATAGCCTAAATATTTATCATAACCGACTATCATGTTCATAAGAAAATAATCGACATGTTGTCATAGATAGACTAAAATAGTGACTTTGTCTCATTTGCATTTACTCCATATCCCTTCATTGATAATTCACCAGTCCAGTAGTCAGCACATCGGTGCTAACCCGAAAACCGATTATTTTTGTAACCTAACAATACCTAAATTTTTATAAATTTTGTTGAAAACTAAGCTATCTCCCTCATGCAAAGCTCCTTAGCTGATTTTGGCTATACATTTAGATCATATTGGTTTTTTGTTTTATATCAGTTTTTAAACATCTTTGAGTTTATGGTCTTCCAATAATTTAGATTTCATCTACACTGAAGAAACATAAGTTGTCGAAATGCACATATACTGAGAGTAAATTCACATTAACTTCGGTATTTAGTTATTAAGTATAATTAGGAGTTGGTTTTGCAATATTTTATCTCGAGCGCCAGCGAATCCCATACTAAAATGACAATAAAGTATAGGGCAGATATGAGTTATTTCTAGTTTGTTTTCTTTTTATTTTGAGAGCAAATGACGAATCAAATGTGTAAGGAAAACCAGCTATATAAAATTCAAATGATTTTAAAATGTCTTTTACAACTGTTTGGTTGCAACATGTTATGCAATGTAATGCAAATCCATATGAAGTTACGGATATTGAAGAAAAAAATGCACATATAAAGGCAAAAATAGATAAGAACAAGTTTTCGCAACATCAGTGGGTCCTGTCCTTTCGAAATACATGTAAATATAAACAAAATAATTTAAAAATCAAAAAGACGACATACAGCGAATATGTATATATTAAAGAGCACTTTACCACTTTAAACAGAATCACAGTTAAATTAAATTGAGTTTTGATGTGAAAATGATTATATTTTTAGTTTTATCGGCGTATTTTCGTTTTTGAATTTAGGATTATTTTCATTCTAGAAGTGCAATAAAGATTAAATAATTATTTTAAGATAAATCCTTGAATGTTGGTTTTGTTTTACTATTTTTCATAATGTTTACAGTTTACTGAAATAACTGTGGTCAATGTTTTCAGGTGTACTTAGACCACTATTTTATCTGTGTAATTTTGTTATCAGTTTGAAATTTTTATCGGAGTCAAATAAATATAATTCTACAAATATAAAACTGTCAACGCTTAAGGTATGTGTTTATGTTGTTCCTTTCATTTCCTCATATGTCCCCTTTTCATCATTTATACTCTCTATCCTTTTCGTTTGTGACTATATGTTGATATGTACTGCTGTTATCAATCAGAATAATCCCCCCCAAAACAAGCAAGTCACAGATAAATTAACTTTGATACACAGACTTGCTCCTGTTGTGTTGGAATATTTGCAAAATACAACCAAATAAAAATGTTCGAGGTGTCCGGAAACAAGATTAATCGCAATGTCAAAAACTAGAACAACAATAGAAAGACAATCAATAAATTCCCGAACGTGACAATTCGTGGTGTAGTTCCAATGCTATATTGTATATACATCGGCAAACGATACCGAAGCAAGGACGAAAAAAGGGGGAATTCTAAAATCATAAATCCAAAATCACGGCAATTCACAGTCAACACGAATTGAGACAGTATGATAAACACAAAAGAAATAAACAAAAATGAACAAGAACGCCACAAAACTAAAGCACTAGCAGTGTGAATTCCTATTAAAACTTAAGTATATATTATACATTTCTTAATAAACTTGTTAATTGCATTATTTTTAATTTCGGTATATGATTTTCATTTTTTCCTTTGATCTGCTATGAAGAGACATGTGTGTTCCTTCAACATAAGGTAGTCCCGGTGTGTAAGATACTATATGGATTTGATACCCCGTGTCCCAAGATGTGGTTGTTCCTTTTGTAGAAATGACGGCTTTTCTTTTTTGAACTCAAAATGTAGCATTTTTAACGTTGAAGTGCATACCCTCATATTCGATCAATTTTCTGTATGGTTAAGGTCTTCTTGTAGTTTGTTATGATAGTTTTAGTTTTTGATTTTCCAATATCGTAAAAAAATCGTCTGCAAATACATGAAGTCAGATTGTAGATTTCACAGTATCTGGTAGATCATTATGAGGGTACAGTAAGAGTATTAGGTCAAGTACCCTACCTTGGGTAGACGATGGATTCAAATGAATTATTTGATGAATTCTCGCCTCGCTGATCCTCCTTTTTCTTATTACTGATATAAACCATGTATGGATGTTTCTTCTAATTCCATATTGGTTGATTTGTGAAGTTTGTCGTGTACCACATGCCTTTGAGAAGTCAGGAGTTGCACTGCCTACTTGATTTTTTTTTCGTCATACGAATTTAGCATAACTCTGATTGTGTATCCAAATGAGGTTTATATGAACAGCTAGATCTAAACCCATGGTTTCATTAGAATAGGACGTTGATTTTACAGATGTCTGAGCATTTGACGGAAAATAATATGTTCAATACATCGGTAAACGAATACCAAAGCAAAAAGAGAGAATGGCGGAATTTTATAAATAAAAAAAAATGAAAACAACATGGCTATGCAGATGTAGCACAAATGGCGATAACAGGACAAAGACAAAATAAATAAATCAAATGAACATTAAAGCCACAAAGCTAAAGCCCTTGCAGTGCAAACCCCACACAAGCAGGATGTATCCTCAAGTACTCCAAAAGGGTAAGCATGATCTGTTCTAAGCGCATTGCCACTCACAGATAGAATAAGACAATGAAAAAATCCGTTAGGTGGCTGATTGATCAATGTCATTCTCTAACCCCAAAAAATAAAAAATCCATTGCACATGTTAGATCTTTTACCCTCAAACAAGACCAAGGAAACAGTTTTATAAGAATATGTTTGTCTATGAATACAATTACAAAGGCAATTACATATCAAAAACATCATCAAAGAAGACCAAACTAAAAATAGCATTGTGATATTCAAGACAGAACAGAAAACAAAAAGAATAAATGTGAACCCTTACTGAAAATTGCGAATATCGTCAGGTGTTCTAGAAAGTTAAGCATGATCTGTTCCCTGCATAATTCAACCAATTTACATGGTACTGATGATAGTGATTAATGAAGGAAAAATAACAGGAAACACTTACAATGGCCGAACATTACAATCACATGTCACAATCAACCAGGGAACTGCACAAGAAAAACAATAAAATGACAAAAGACAAACATAGATAATGATAGGAACTCTGGAAACTGGTTTATAATTTTCTGCTAAATGTAGATGCCCTTTTTTAAAGATGCAAGAGATGTTGGCATTACTCCACTCCGGTCTTCGGGACGTATGCCTGTGTCTAGTGAAAGTTGAAATATTAAGGCAAATATTGATGCTAGCTGTTTAGCACATTGTAATTTTCTACTTGGAATGTTTTCAGAACGGATCAAGCAAGATTTGGACTTTCTCTGTACTTTCATCAACAAGTTGGCCTTGCTTTTAGCGGTGCTACTCCTGTTTCTTGACCTAACGCATTTCCATAATGGTTTGTAGTTGTGTTTACTCATCCTTTCTGTTATTGCGGTGTTAATGTTAGATCAATTTGCTTTTTCTTATGTCTTGATTACAGGTTTGTTGATAGGGTCGATAGTCTGACAATAATTTAGATGTTTAGTCGTTATTTCTGGGTTTACAAGTCTTTTGAACAGTGGCAATAGTTTTGACCATGACTTATATCTTTTGGCTTGATTTTTTCCCTTATCTTTTTCCTGATTTTATTTTATCCATCTGAGTTTGTTTGTATAACTACCTTCGATGAAATGTACTTACAAAGACTGGAAAATGAATCTTTTTGTAAGGTGATCAATATTTCATTTACTTCCTCGATGTTTTGTGTCTCATTTCTTATTTGGCATGTTTGGATAGATAATTCGCCGAGATGCATCCCATTTTGCCTTAGACCAGACGTAAACTTCTCTTTGTTTGACTTATTGGAGTATGGTTTAAATAAATGTAAAATTTCCTTGGTTTAATTTATGGTAGCATGGCCTTATGTCGGCATCAGGTATAAATGGCGTGATGCCAAATACTTAGAATGTGTATTGATTTTTTCACTAGTGATGGGTTTGTAGTGAAAAATAATTCCAGGATTTGTGTTTTTCTTAGTTGGTTTTTCGTAAATCTGTGTGAAGTTTGATAAGAATGCGATGTCTATGACTTATATTTGGACTCTGTTTAAGATCCATCTTTCTTAAAGGTTGTTCCATGTAATATCACTCGCCAATCTGATGTTATTTTTACAAACGACGGTTGTATTGTTGAACCGGTTTATGCCAGGATTTCAGTTTTTTTTACCGATTCTTTTTTTCAAACTGTTACGTATTCTGGTTGTTTTGTTTAAATGAAACTGTTGTGATCCAGGGTAAAAAACACTCCTCCCAGAGTCCTTTCATTCATGAATGCCATATTGTTTTCAGAGAATATTTATGGCATTTTTTCCTGGTTTTATTTCTTTCAGCCAAAATCTTGTAAAAATGATAATCTTTTAGCATGTATTAGATGCAGTGGTCTTAGAGTCTTTTCATTTGTCTTTTTTGTTTCTACAGTGAACTGTCATTATTTGTAAGTTTCTTTTATTTCTAATATTGAAAGGTTGATGACAAGTTGAGTTCTAATTATGTTCATTAGTTGTGTTACTGATTAATCAATGTATAATTGTTGTTGGCATTACCTTCGAACTGCTTGTTTTGGAGACTAAATGGTGCTTAGTGGTGCTTATAAATGTCGGGGAAGCTTATTTCTGTTGGTTTTGGTTTACTTATGTATTTCATATGCTTACTAAGTGAGGAATGAAAGATTTAGGCTGTGACATTTACAACTCATACATTGAAAGTTTTACTTTTTTCGTAATTCATAGCATTTATTGCATTACTCAATGCATGAACAATTACTTCACTTTTCAAATAGTCAACTTCCCTTTTCTTTATAGTAACATTCCAACATCACCAGCATATGGAGTTTACATCTCCCGACTCATTCGGTACTCAATGGCAGGTGGTCAATACAGTGACTTCCCGTTGCTCATGAATAGGCTACTTAAACAAGGGTATGTTACCAATAACTTGGAGTCGTTATGTTATTCTGACCACCTGTTTATAGTGCCAGCATCTAACTATTTTATAATGCCAAGTTTTCTTGCGATTGGCTCAATGAATGCTCTGTGGTTGTTTATATGTTGTGCTTGTCTTCTTTTATTCTTTTTGTCGGGCAATGGATTACAGCGATTGTAAGAACATCTTGCCAGTTATTTCAATGTTTGTTGATGATCCCGCATCCATGACCAAAATATACATTTATGTAGCGTTGTTCGACATCTATCCATGCATTCCGCTGTGGGACGTCTTGAACTTACCATGAGGTGTGAGCAAAGTTCATTGTTGAAGGAAGGCCTAATGGTGACGTCAAGATGAAGAACAACAATAAAAGAGTTCATCACTTCTACCATGTATGTGTAGAGACTTTGTCTCATGTGCATTTGCTTCATATCCTTTCGTTGTTTAGTCATCACTACAGAAGTTTGTGGACATCTTGTGGACCGCTAAGGAACATCTATTTCCCAGATAATAATAAATCTTCCACTTTAACAGCTTAAGATTGCTTCTCCTTCACTGAGTCTGACCTTACTACTGGAATCGACATGTTCACAGTGAGTATCTTATAAGAAGCAGAAGATGCTTACTCTGTGGATGCATCTGATTTCAACCCTAGTTTTAAATTGCGTCCGTGTTTCATCTTTATGTGTGTCTCAATTTTTTTTTCGTGTCCTACATACGCAATGTCTTTGTTTCTTGGTATTTGCGATGTTGCCATTGTCTTTAAGATTTATTGCTCCTGATCCTCTCATTTAAATTGTAGTTCTAATTCTTTGTCTTATTCTATGAAGTCCTCTGGTGATTTGTTGCCCTTATGTTTGTAGTATTCGAGGAAGGAGTAAAAATGTGACTTTGCAACACGGGATTTATTGACGAGATCTGGGATATTTATTAGTTATGAATATATTATCCATTGCCCTGTCTGCTTCAGATGTAGGTGTTTTGTATTTCGTATTTTGTAGCATGTACCATACTATGCTTAAAGCCAGATTCGACCGTGTTTTCTAGTTTTGACTTAATGGGGTTAATAACAATTTACAGAACAGAATAGACCATATCCGAGTTCTGGTATTCAGATTCAACAGTTGTTGTTTGTCCGCCCTACGTCACAAACGTGTCCGCCTCATGTGACGTTTTAGGCTATATGACGTGACGTTTTCTATACTGCGACGTTTTGAAAAGTAGTCTGGTAAATCCTAATACCATAGGTCGGATATGGTCTATTGTCAAGAGCCAAAGTCCAAGAGACAAAAGGACAAAGTAGGTGAAAAACCAGCTGAAAAAATTGTCGACCGCAATGGTCCCGACTTGGTCCGGGCATTTCGGAAGAAATGGTGAGTGAAACCGGTTTTCTGGCGCACCAAATCTCTACTTCCATTGCAGTAGTGTCAGGTAGCAAATCAACAGCAACTGCCATTGACAGACCGGTATTATTATGACTACATTTCATGCTCTTTTATTGTCTTTTTTCCTAACACCATTTAAGGCTTGTTAAAGCGTTACATAGGCCCTTTTAAAGAATAATGCAGTTGATCTTTTTTTAATGTAGTAACAACAGGACCAACATGAAACTATAATGTTGAATCCAGCTTTATAAATATATAAATTTACACTTTATTATTATTTTGAATTGACTTCTATCAGTTCTTTGATTGAACTATCTCCACTATTTTATAGTAATTGATCTGTGGATCCAATTCTCTGAGCTGTTTCTAAATTTTATTCCAAATCTTTTAAAATATATTTAAAAACCTGGTAGAAACTCAAGATTGCAATTTTCTTAATTCAAAACGATTGTACACTTTAGATATTGCTTAGGTAAGTACACTTAGCTGTTAAAATCACTATGATAACATCAGCTCACCGTTTTTGTGTTTTTAAAAAGTCACAAAATGTTAAAAGAGGTAGTAATAGAACTAAGCATTGCAAAGTTGTAAGGTCTGCATACGTTTTTTCTTTTCTTTTTTTATTTGGCTAAAGCACAACACATTTTAAGTACATAATTACTTTATTCATTTAAAGTTATTCAAATCCTTCTAATTCATATATTTAGATTAATGTGGAATGTATATGTTACAGCTGTTTACAAGAAGTCAAGTGCTATTGGTATATTTTTTTTATGTATACATATAGAACTCATGCTATCTCTATCATTGATTGTTCTCTTACATTATAAGAACATTAATGTCTTATATATGCATATACGCTTATTATTAATAATGCCAATTAAATACTGTGATATTAAAATAAATATTGATGAATTCAAATTTAGACTGTTTCAACGATTACGTAATAAGGTGACTATTTTCGAAAATATATTTATCATATATAGGGAAAATACAACAATTATAAATAAGTGCACAAGAATCAATATTTACACATGTTATACAACGTTAAAGGCAATTTGTTATATGAATTGAAACCTATATTTTTGTGTTACAGTCAATCTATTTATTCAAATATTCAGTTTTTATAGAAACGTCACAAAAACATAATAGAAGTCAAATTTGATACACAAAAAACATAACTGTCTGTAGGTAATAAAGGCGGAAACAAATCTAAATATAGGACTTGCTTTTTCAAAAAGATAAAATATCACGTGATAATTATGGGAATTCTTTTTGGATGAATCTGGAATTTCCTGTTTTATCTTTTATTCTTATTTTTGAGGTAAGGCATTTCTGCTTTTTTATAAATCTAAGTAAAAATTCGTTTAACGAAAGACTTTAAACACGACTATCATTATTATGGCATTGTGACAATTTGTAAACAAATCTTTTAGAAACAATTAGGAATATAGTACAATCCTGTTCTTCTCCTTTGTTTTTTAAATATTCTTATCAGAAATTGTTCATTTTTTGTTATTTTAAATACTTATTTCTTCAGAGACACCTTAACTGGTACCAGTGAACAGTTAATAAATTCCAGCATGATATTAATGAAAGTGATCTTGTTAAATACTTCCAAGGGGGGGGGGG
>MJUU01039612.1:8791-22200 GCA_002080025.1 Modiolus philippinarum
AGTGACCTAATTTTGCCTGGATGCTGACCTACCATCAGAGATGCATGCACATGCAAGGTTAGATGATCCTACCATGTACAGTGACTGAGACCTGAACTCGAACGTAAACTTGAATGTAATTCACTCAAGTGGAAAATATAGGTCAAAGTGACCTAATTTTGTCTGGATGCTGACCTACTATCAGAGATGCATGCACATGCAAGGTTAGATGATCCTACCATGTACAGTGACTGAGATATCAACTCGGATGTAAACTTGAATGTGACTGAGATCTGAACTCCGACGTAAACTTGAATGTAAGTCACATAAGCAGAAAATATAGGTCAAAGTGACCTTATTTTGCCTGGATGCTGACCTACCACTAGAGATGAAGCACATGCACAGTTAGATTATTGTACTATGTATAGTAATTGAAATATGAACTAAAATGTAAATTTGAATGCAAGCCACTCAAGCGGAAAATATAGGTCAGAGATACCTAATTTTCTTTGGAGGCTGTGAGTTAACCCAAGACGCACCTGCATGCAAAGTTTGATGACCCTACACTGCATAGTTACTAAGGTATATACCCAAATGGGGACACGGACGCGGACGCCGGGGGTACTCCAATAGTCCCCCTCCATTTCGTTGAGGCAAACTAAAAATGGTATCTGGTTTTCATGTCATATGGAATATGGTTTTCAAGTCATTTTTTCAATCACATTTTACCTCAATTTTAAAGGGTCTTCCTAACTTTTGATAATCATCAATATATAAATTACATAAAAAAACTTGAATAGAAAAAGCCAAAGAATTAGAAACAAATGATACAGACAACTAATTGGAATAATTATTATTTATAGAACTGATATTCATAACTAACTGTAAACAGACAACTAATTGGAATAATTATCATTTATAGAACTGATATTCATAACTAACTGTAATGATGAACTACCATTTATTTATACAGTAAAATACAGGCTTACTTCATCATCTCCAGCATCAGCTGTTCTGGGACGTTCAAATGGTACGTCATCTGGTTCGTCACTGTCAAACATTTCTCCTTCATATGCATCATCATTACGTGAGACAGATTCTAATATGTTTTCATCTGTTGTAAATAATATTGTCTGCAAAAAAGAAAATAAATTAATTTCTTTGACATTTAAAATTATACAACAATTACCAGTTTTGAAAAGCATACACAATGCTGAAATAAATAGTTTTTTTGTATCAATTTCTTGGCCAATTAAAGAACCTTAGTGAGCAAGCTCACATACCCCATGCCCCAACATATCAGGAAATCCTGCATTATTGAACCCTAAAAGTATCCTATAAGCAATATTATACATAACAAGAGGCTCTCAAGAGCCTGTATCGCTCACCTGGGCCATGGCTGACACAATAAGTCAAAATAATCCAAACATTTAAGGGTCTCAATTTCAAGTTAGTTGATAGACATTGATGTTATATGATCCAAAATTAAACTATGTTCCCCATTGGCAGCTATTTTTGTTGGGGGTAGACCGACTGTCACCTTCTTAAAGAAGACCATCTAAGCATCATTGTGCCTCACTTTGGTTCAAATTTGCCTAGAATTTTCAGAGGAGATCTTTGAATGATTTCCCATGGGGTACAAGGTTAAACAATGTTCTCTAATTTCTGCCCTGTTTTCACGTTTCCTGAACAGTCGGAGAAATATGTTTCTCCTCTCTAGAGAGAATGTTGTTCTCGGGAAATGATTGGATGAAATTCAATTATGACGTCAAATATGTTTGCCGTTTTGTGACTTTACCATTGTGATGTCATGAAAAAAGGCGACCATGCCTGATGACGTCAATCCCAAAGAACACATTTATTTGGGATCATCAGAAAAGGGGGGGGTAATGTTTTTGTCCAAAATCTCCTTGAAATCATTAGAGAAATAAAATCCACAACTGTATCTCGTGAGAAACGACATTTCTACACTCTTGATAGTTAAATTTTCAAATATTTTAAACGCTCGGCAAGCCTCGCGTTTAAAAATTTGAAAATTTAACTATCTCTAGTGTAGAAATGTCGTTTCTCACTCGATGCTGTTGTGGAATCTATATTTCACCGCTGACTGTCATCTTGGATGCTATGTGGACATGCTGGACATATCTTATGAAGGGGACCAAGTAAAGGACCATTGTGATCAAGTATGACTCCAATTGGCCATGTACTTTCAGAGGAGAAGATCTTTGAATATATTTCCCTATATGGTCCAATGTTAAAACCATGTTCCCACTGGCGGCCATCTTGAATATGATGTGGACTTGCCAAACACATTTTTTAAAAGGGGCCAACTAAGGACCATTGTGACTAAGTTTGGTTCCAATTGACCCAGTATTTTCAAAGGAGACTTTTGCAATATCTTCCAATTTTCGACAAAGTTCCCTGTTGGTGGCCATCTTGGATGATGTGCAGACTTGCCAAACACAATTTTTAAAGGGGACCACGAAAGGACTATTGTGACCAAGTTAGGTTCCAATTGCCACAGTGGTTTCAGAAAAGAAGATCTTTGAATGCTTTCCCATAGGGTCCAATGTTAAAACTGTATTATCCCCTGGTGGCCATCTTGAATATGATACAGACTTGCCAGACATTTTTTTTTAAAAAGGGCCACCTATAAGGACCATTGTGACCAAGTTTGGTTCAAATTGGCCCAGTAGTTTCAGAGATCTTGGAATATAAGGTCCATTTTTCGACAAAGATCCAAGTGGCGGACAAGTTGATATACTTGCTGTTTTAGGTGAAAATAGTTTATGTCCAATAACTCCCATAAAAGTAATCTGATCAATAAGGCAGCATAGTATGCACATCTACACATCATGATCAACAATCCTACAAAATATGAAAGCATCCATTGGGCGGTTTCAGAGGAGTTGCAATGACAAGATCATACTTGGTGTTTTTCACTGAAAAAAGTCTTAGTCCAATAACTTCCATACAAAATAATCCGATCAATAAGGCAGTAAAGTATGCACACCTACACATCATGACAAACAATCCTATAAAATATGAAAGCAATCCATTAAGCGGTTTCAGAGGAGTTGCAGTGACAAGATCATACTTTGGTATTTTAACTAAAAATAGTCAAAGTCCCATAACCCCGACAAAAATTAACCAATCAATATGGCAGTATAGTATGCACATCTACACATCATGACCAACACTCCTACAAAATATGAAAGCAATATGTCAAACAGTTACAGAGGAGTTGCAGTGACAAGAACAGGACTGACGGACGGATGGACAGACAGACAGACGGACAGACGGACGGACGGGTCAAAAACATTTTACCCTCCGCAACTTCGTTGCGTGGGGTATAATAATATTTCACTTAGGAGAGATCCTGGGTAAGGGGAGATAACTTCTCACTGGAGTACTCACAGGAGTAAGGGGATTAACTAAGTACATGTCTACAGCATAAGCTTCTGATTGATCTAAATATGATTATGAAATGAAATTCTGTTATGATGTGTAAATACAGTACTTTTTTACAATTGGATATGTCATTGATCAATATTTTCTGCTAATTTCAGCATTTTATTAAAACATTTTATACACTGATGTATGTATACAACAATCTTCAGTCAGGTAACCAGTAAAGTCAGGTTTCAGTTTAGATGGATTTCACTGTATATATACATTTTCTTCTGTAAATGTACTTGTCTTATCTAAGTAAATAACCAATCACAACTGTTTATTTTTAAATTCAACAACAGTATCCATGATAAAACATCACAAATAGTGTGACATCACAATGGAAAACATGTTAAAAGGGGTGAGGACTTTACTTCTGTATTGAAGGTTTAGGGACATTGAAAATCATATTTTTTAGAAGAAATAGCTACTTACATTCGATCAAAATTAAATATTTGTGTATCCTTCACTCACGTAAGAAAATCTTCATCTTTTCTCTCATTTTGCTGCACTCCACTCAAGAAAAGATGGAATTTCTTACATTCATGAAAGATATTCCAATCTTTCATCTGCTCTCATGTAAGTAGCTATTATACTTACATCACCAAATGCTTCAGTCCCTCCTTCAATACCACCACAAGCCCTCTCTATCTCCCCCTTAAATATCTCTGTCTGGTCTAGAGTGATAATTACATCTTTGGCACCTCTGTAGGAATGAATTCTGGATTTGTTATAATTCTGTAAAAAGATAATTACTTATGACTCAAAGTAAAGGCAAGTCTTATAAATATACAAATTATAATAGATACAAACAATAGAAACAGTACAGAAGATAATATTGAAAATGAAACAATATACAAATGAAAAATAGATAAAGGCTTACAGTTGTGCGAAGTTCAAGTTTCAGCATATTGTCTTAGTAATGAAACTGGGTGTAATTTACACACATGATGTCTCCCTCCTCAATGATATAGGTATTGATAAAAACATACTAACAGAGGGATGAACAAACATATAAATATCACATGTACACACAATATTGGAGATAATGTTCACTATTTCTTATGATGTTCACTCAAAACGATTTTGTTTCTTGCCAAACTTTTCTGATTTTATATACAAGCTCCAATTCATCAAAAATTTTTGCACCATAATCCTCTTGTTGGTCGACAATTTTCCAGTGGTTTCCACCTGATTTGTCTTTTTGTCTCATGGACTTGGGCTCTTGACAACTCTGTTTGGTAATTTTGTTATTACCCCAATTTGCACAATAATCCTCCTACTTTCTGTTTGGAATGAGATAAAAATCAAATTCCGTATCAAACAAAGTACATGCATTTCTTTTTAGATTGTAAATGGAATTATATATTTTCATGCATACCCAAATTCTCATTAAAGCTATTTTACATGGCTTGTCCAATGTAAGATAAACATAATTATGTTTTCCTTGTGTAAAGGGAGCTAACCACATATGGACATCATCTCTTGTTCTATTAACTCCATCTAGAAGATTAGCGACTACACGAGGATCTTTGTTGTATTCTGGTAACACATTGATATCTTCTGGGTCAGCTGTTATCTGAAAATATGATAGTTATGTAAAATCATTAACAAATGTACATGTATTTTGTTGATTTGAACTTGGTCTTTGGAAATAATCATTGTTATATAGATAGCTGTTAAAGACTGAAATATCCCAGTGATATAAAATAAAAGTGGTACTTAAGTGTGAAATAATTTTCCATAATTTCACTCTAAGAAGTGACGTCACAACAAAAACAATAATCCTTAATGATTATTGAAGATATTCAACTCATGATCAAAGAAGTTGCAATCTACTCATGCACCTTGCATATTTGTCAATTTTTGTAATAATCATAATTTCAGATTTTAGTATACGTATTGTAACCTTGCCATGATTTTACTCATAATCCACTGATTCATATGTTTGGTTCCATAATTTTCAATTCAATATTTTCGTATGTTATTATTATTCTAACCCTCGTGATGTGTACAGCCTCTCCAGTTGATGAGAACACTTGTATACCAGTCAGACCAACATAATGTCTATCTCCCCACGTAGACAAGATATCTATCACTACATTTTTACCATAGGGAAGTTCTGGTATCACAAAATTTTCATCCCTAAAAAATATGTAAAAATGTTCATTAGAAATAAAGTTGAATTTTGATGGCTTGAAATGCAACAGCTTGAACAACATGGATGTCGCAGACCCTTTTTTTGTCCCTTTTATTCAAGTTTAAACATAGTTTGACCTTGATAGCTAAAACACCCCTCTAACTCGAACTGTTTTAATCGGTCCCTAATGGGTGTTCGAGCCATCTAAGTTTAACAAGGGCTACTCCTAGCCATATATCCCCGCTACTCCAGAAATTTTAGAACCTACTTATTTATAGATTTTCAAAGTTAAAACGGGCATAGTTCAAACATGACTAATCTTTGGACTCTCTTGAGGCATCCTGTAGCTAAAGCTAATGTATAAATTTTACCCGAAATCCACCGAGATATTAATTTGCTAGAGTGCTAACATGGATATTTTGTCGATTTTCAGAGTTAGAAATGGGCATAACTCCTACAAAAATATTCGACCAAGACTCATCTTCGAACTTCCTTAGACACAAACTCCCTTGAGATAATTCTTTTATTAAAGATACTGTATAAATTTTATCCAAATCTTTTGAGAAATCAATTTTCTAGAGCTCTTACAAGGATATTTTGTCAATTTTCAGAGTTAAAAAGGGGCATAACTCCTACAAAAATATTCCACCTAGACTCATCTTTGAACTCCCTTGACACATTTTTAAACTACCGCTGTATAAATATTATCCAAATTAAATGAGAAATAACCTTGCTAGAGCGCTTACAAGGTGAATGGATGAACGGACAGAGGGACTGACGGACACATGGACGGACGGACATATCCCTGCAGGCTGGGCATTACCATATCCCTGCATTGCGTTGCAGGGATAACTTCATACAAATGTTAAAAGGAAATACATGATCCATCAACTTCTGAACAGTCATTTCTTTTTTACAATAGCTATTAGAAATGAGTAGAAGACACATATATCTGTTTTAAAGTGTTTGGAATTTTTTTTAGTACATAGGTAAAAGAAGGGAAACGGGGAATGTGTCAAAGAGACAACGACCCAAAGGGAAGTAATAACAACTCATAGCTGTTTTCCTATTGAGGTTTCCCCATATCATTTTCCCTATTAAATAGTTGTAAGTACAGACTTTAAAGTTCATTTAGAATTCCAATAATAACATACCCAGGAACTTCATTAAATATGGCATCTACAATATCTTCTTCCTCTGGTATGGTGGCTTCTTTTGGAGCTTGTTTCTTTGGAGGACTTAAATATTCATCTAAAGAATCATCTACAAAATCAATATTACAAAGAATCAAAAACAAACTATTTTTTTTACAAAAAACAGAGCAGGCTGGTGTGTCCGCGCACCTTAGACTTAATTGTTATATTTACAAAGTTTTAAAGTGGACAACTTAAATGTAAATATTTGCTTTAAATGCTTGAGTATAAAACTTTTGAAAATTTCAATTAAGCTTCAGAAAATTGGTCTGTAATATATGATATGGGGTCCTGAACAGAGCTTGACCCAATTTTGCATAAACATTGTATTGGCCAGTGTGTCCGTGCATGACCTAGAAAACCCAACATAGGAATGTTAAAAAGAAAGATTTTACAAAACGAACCAATTGATCACGGAAATTTATTATTTCGTTGAACCAATTGCGGAAATTTATTATTTCGTTGATTTAATGACGCAAATTTGTGTATTAAAATTACAAAATACTCGAAAAGGGGGTATCAGAACTAAAATAGGGTTAAACAGATTAGCTGTTTTAAGCGTTTTGAAGTAAATTACGTATTCTTCCACCAAAATTTGTATTTTTTTAAATATTTTTTTTTTCAAATATTAAAAGTTAAAGCTATAAACTTGTTGACACAGCATTTGTGTTTGCCAAAAGTGGCTTTAACATCTAAAGGTAGGTAGTGTGCGGACACACCTGACGCGTGGACACCGGTTCTCACACTGTAATGCTGGCTGAGTGTTAAGATCTGCTCAAAAAGATAATATAAAAGAATTGTCTGCCTGATTATTCTAGTCAGGGGTTACAATATGGTAACTATGAAAGGAGTTAGCTCTTGGCAAGCAAATACAAAAAAAAAAAAAATTAAATATGAATAATCTATAAAATAATACTTTAAAGAAACGTCAATAAGAAAACAAATTAATTATTCTTCCATAAAGGTAGTTTACAGTAGGAGAGGGCCCTTCCATGGAAGATTGATGCATTCATACTTATCTTATATGGGAAAAGCACAACCAGAAGTGAGGATTTTTGTGATACAACAAATGAATAACTAAATGTCGTACTCGTATAATATGGAAAGTATATTGAAATGATAGTGACTCTGTGCACACAATATAGATTTCAAGATGATTTCATTTCTATTTAAGGAAGAAATAGGTACATACATTAAATCAAAACCAAAGAACAGTAATAACTATACAGAATTTATGGGAAAGTACAAGAAGGTCACATTTAAATCATGATTCCTTAACTGGAAATACCTTCTGCATATTTGCGTAGAAATATATATATATATAATTCCCTAATTACATTTACAAGCTTACAGAATTACAGAATGTGATAAAACTTTACCATCAAGATCCATGGATATTCTTCCCTTCTGTTGTCTATCAAACATCGTCAGTGATCCCCAGGACTCCTCTAGATTTTTCTTCTGATTGTCTCTCCATTTGGATCTATTTTCCTTTATCTTCTGCATTGGTGTAGCTTTACCATCTGTTTTAGCTGGTTCTATAATGGATCATTATAATAAAGTTTTCACAAAGTCGTAATAAAAGTATGATGATGTTCAAATTCTATGATTCAATTATATCTTTATAAATATTCAAAGCAGCTAACAGCTGGATAGATTGATGGCAAGTCTTTTCTCAGTGATATATTTCTAGATTTATCATCATTGGACAGAATATTTTATAATATAACGAAATGACCTTTACTTTGTGCCAAACCAACACAATGAGCTAACTGTACTAATATGCTAAATACATAACGTCAATTTTACAGGAAAACTAGAGAATGTGTCTATAAGACACGAATGCCCCGCCGACAAATCTATTACAATAGATAACCTATTAAGTTAATCAGGCATAACAAGAGCTGTCGCCAAATGGCAGCCAGTTATACCCCCGCTCATTGAACCCCGTATCAATATGGCAATAATAAGTTGAGTATGTGCAGCCATAATACAAGCATGGACACAGTACAAGTATGGACACAATATAAGCATTGGCATAGTTGCAATGATAAATTAAGTTACTGTCTAACAGGAAGTAGATGAGTAATGGACTTGAAAAGGGAAGACACAGTAAAACTAAAGCTTCAGACCAAATATCAAATCATTACTACATACACAAGCTGAGAAATCCTTGACAAAAAATTTCAATATTTTATTGCAATATTGAGATTTGAAATGATTTAATAGCAATATTAGGAACAAAAAAATCAGGTCATAGAATCTTCTGGCATAGCAATCAGACGTCTGTACTAATTTTTTCAGGCGAGACAATTTTGATTTGATATCAGATAGGTTGAAATGGCAGAAAGGTCGAGCCCACGATTTTTTGGAAAAAAAATATCGACCTTTAGGCCGTAAAATACGGTAGCTATAATGGGAAAAAAATCAAGTTACCATCATACAGAAAATAGATGAGTTATGGACTTAAAATGGGGAGACACCATACAACTCATCATACTAAAGCTTCAGACCAAATTTCAAATCATTACTACATACACAGGTTGAGAAATCCTTGACGAACAAGAGCTGTCGCCGAAAGGCAGCCAGTTATACCCCCGCTCATTGAACCCTGAATCAATAAGTAAGTGCAAAATTAAGTGTGTGTGGACACAATACAGGTGTGGACACATTACAAGTGTGGACACAATACAAGCATTTACACAGTTGGATGTTTGGTTGCCGAGAAAAGTGACAAAAAAGTTCACCTTGGAAAATGAAAGTAAAAAAAATCATAAAGTCATAAAAACAGTAAGTAGTACAGCAATATGGCTGACAAAGGGAGATGCAGTATAGAACCCTTCAAAGAAGCTCAATACCAAATATGAAGTAGCTGTCGTGAGCAGTTCCTTAGAAAAATGCGACGAAAAAGTCACAATTTGGAAAACGAAAGTAAAAAAGGCACAAAGTCGGTAAACAGGAAGTGGTAATCCAATATAGCCGAAAAGGGAAGGCGCAGTATAGGACCCCATATTGATGCCCCACTCCAAATATCAAGTGGCTGTCATGTGAAGTTGCTGAGAAAAATGTGACGAAAAAATCACAATTTTGAAAATAAATGTAAAAAATGCACAAAGTCAGTAAACAGTAACTGGTGATCCAATATGGCCGAAAAGGAGAGGCGGAGTATAGGACCACATACTGATGCCCCATTCCAAATAGCAAGTGGCTGTCATGTGTAGTTGCTGAGAAAAATGTGACGAAAAAGTCACAATTTTGAAAATAAAAGTAAAAAATGCACAAAGTCGGTAAACAGGAAGTGGTGATATGATATGGCCGAAAAGGGGATGCGCAGTATAGGACCCCATACTTATGCCCCATTCCAAATATTAAGTGGCTGTCATGTGTAGTTGCTGAGAAAAATGTGACAAAAATATGTGTGACGGACGGACGGACGGAATGACGGATGGATGGATGTACGGACAGAGGTAAAACAGTATACCCCCCTCCTTCGGAGCAGGGGTATAAAAACTTCAATATATAGCCAGAATGGGAAAAAATCAAAGTTATCGTCAAACAGGAAGTAGATGAGTTATGGACTTGAAATGGGGAGACACTATACAACTCATCATACTAAAGCTTCAGACCAAATATCAAATCATTACTACATACACAAGCTGAGAAATCCTTGACAAAAAATTTCAATATATAGCCATAATGGGAAAAAATCAAAGTTATCGTCAAACAGGAAGTAGATGAGTGACGGACTTGAAATGGGGAGACACGATACAACTCATCATACTTAAGCTTCAGACCAAGTATCAAATCATTACTACATACACAAGCTGAGAAATCCTTGACGAAAGATGTTCCGGACGGACGGACGGATGGACGGACAGACAGACGGATGGACAAGGGTAAAACAGTATAACCCCTACAGAGCGGGGGTATAAAAATTAGTTCCCAGTTACCGAATCATCAGGAAGTACATGTACCATTACAGATGATTGTTCAATAAACTTTTATTGAATAATGGAAAGTAACAAAAATACCATACTTAAGTCTTTTAAACATTAAATATTAGTCAGGTTATTAAATTATCCATGAATTATGTAGTATTCACCAATTAAACATGTTTAAAAGGGCCTAATGCAAAAATTTAACAATGTGATTCAAGCATAAAATGGAGGTCAAAGTCAACAAATTGTCCAAAAATTGGGAAGTTCTCACAAATATGAGTAATAATTTCATGAAACATCATAATGATATGTTTTGTAGTTGTTAAAACGAGTATGTAAAACACACAATTTACCAAAAGTCATGCAAATAAAATGTAGGTCAAAGACACTTAATTGGCCTTGATTTGGATAGTACTCATCAAGGCTATCATTTTGATGAAACATTGGGATAGCATACTTACTTGCTGAGAAACTGACTTAAATGCAAAATTTAACAAAAGTTACTCAAGCGTAAAATATAGGTCAAAGCCACCCAATTATCAATGATTTGGGTAGTACTCATCAAGGCCATCATTTTGATGAAACATCATTCTGGTATAATGTGTAGTTGTTCAGAAATGGACTTAAACCCAAAATTTAGTATAAGTCACTCAAGCGTAAAATATAGGTCAAAGCCAACTAATTGTCAATGTTTTGGATAGTACTCATCAAGGTATTTAATTTGATGAAACGTCACATTGGTACAATGCGTAGTTGTTGAGAAATGGACTTAAACGAAAAATTTAACAAAAAAATATAGGTCAAAGCCACATAACTGTCAATGTTTTGGGTAGTACTCATCAAGGCAATTAATTTGATGAAACATCATATTGTTATAATATGTAGTTGTTGAGAAATGGACTTTAACGCAAAATTTAACAAAAGTCACTCAAGCGTAAAATGGACAATGAAATTTCATCAAAGTAACTGCCTTGAAGAGTACTAACCAAATCATTGAATAACAATGTGGCTTTGACCTAGATTTTACGCTTCAGTGAATTAGGTTAAGTTTTGCCTTTAAGTCCATTTCTCAACAAATACACATTATAGGACAATGATAATTGCCTTGATGAGTACAGCCCAAATTAATGACAATTAAGTGGCTTTGACCTACATTTTAATATGAGGTTATCCTTTGCAATAAATTTTTTGGCAGGGCATCCGTGTCTCACAGACACATTCTCTAGTTTTTGAAAGTTGTATAAAATAAATCAAATCAACCTGGTCTCAATATAGTATTACCTTCATTTATACAAATACATTTTATAAATAAGATACTAACCTTTCTCTTCTTTATCAAAAACTGTCTTCAAATCAGTTTTTCTGTAATATAACAAATTAAAATTTGATTGATCAATTAATTGATGTTTTACATACATTGAGCCAATATTTCATGATTACCAGGACTAACAACAAATATCAATCTACATTATTAAATTTATTAAATAGCTTTTAATAAACAAGTTTATCTTAAAGTAGTTCGGGGGGACTTAAAACAAAACAAAAGGTTTTTCTTATTTTTATGTAATTAAAAGTTAATTAAATGTACTTCAAAATTTATGTGAAAGTCAATAGGTCACCTACTTTGTTTTTTCAAAGGAACCTTCGGAAAAAGCAAGAATTTGACCTTTTTCATACAGTACATTTAGGGAGAAAATATTATTTTAGATTTTTATATATAAATGAAAAGATAGATTTTGTCGAAAATGTAGAATAAATGGTGTTAAAGAATTAACTTTGGAAATATGAAATAAAAAATTGGGGTCACCATTCATATTTTTGAAAAAAAAAAATCATGAAAATGTGATTTTTCCATTATTACCTCCATACAATAATCTCCCCTTAATAAAATAAGAGTTTTTTTTAATCATAACAAATTTTGCACACTTGCAGCATAAATGTTGCTTATTTCATTTAGTTAAAATCAATAAATTATTCAAAATTATTTTTCAAACACTTTATTGGTGAATTCCAATCAGACATGCAAGATGGATGCACAGTTTTAGACACCTAAACCACCTTAAGCATATGCCATTAGTAAGCTAAATATTCCATTAAAACCTTAATTTTGTGTCAAGGAATATTTAATTCAAATTTAATGATCCTGAACTAGAATTTAAATTATACAAATAATGCCAAAAGTGTTGAAATACTGCTGATATCTGCCATAAAATAATATAACTGCAATATGGTAATCAGGATGGGACACCATTTCATTCTTGTGATTGATGTCGAATCACTTCAACTGCTTGTCTTTCTGGTCCCATATTCTATGCCATCAAAAGAAAATATTCTTTTGTTCCTTGTTAACAATTAAATAACAAGATTTTATTGCTATGCAGTCTCAATTTCAACACTTGACATTAGATGTATTAAGAATCAGATTATTCCTAACTTCAGCAATTCCATACAGCTGTAGCTTTAGTCAATAGTAAGCTATTCATCAATGGATATCAATTTTCTCACAGAGATAACTGTTCATCAATCAACATTTCAATTTAGTCATCCAGCTTTTAGGTCACAGAGACAACTCTTCATCAATCCAGATTTCAATTTACCCACCCAGCATTAGGTCAAAGACACAACTCTTCATAATTTACCCACCCAGCAACAGGTCACAGAGACAACTCTTCATCAATCCAGATTATAATTTACCTGCCCAGCTTTAGG
>MJUU01039612.1:22734-38227 GCA_002080025.1 Modiolus philippinarum
GCCACAGAAACTATTTTTCTTCAGTTAACATGCCAGTTTACTTACCCTGCATTAGGCCACAAAGACAACTCTTCATCAATCAACATGTCAATATCATCTTGTTGTGTTTGTACCATGTGATCATCATTTTTGACAGGTGCTTGATTGACAGGTGTCCGTTGTTCCTGTCTACTGGATGGAGGATTCTCAAATGGACCTAAAATACAAATATTAAGTATGAAATTGTAGATATTACAACTATCATGCATGTAAACATAGAAAGCAGCCACAGCCTGCTAGGCTCACCTCGTTGCACAGCATAATCACAAATTAAATATGTCAGTAAACAGGAATGGACTATCATTATATTGCTAACAGATTCATTCATGCGTAAAATGAATGTCACAGACAGCATCCGAAGCATGCATTGCAGTTGTTATCCTAAAATGCATTATACATACCAATATGGTTGATCTGGGGCATGTCAGTATGCAGGAATGGACTTTAGCCATTCTACATAACCAAGTCGCTCATGTGTAAAATGTAGGTCACAGACAGCATCCGAAGCATGCATTGCAGTTGTCATACCAAAACACATCATACATACCATTATGATTGATGTGGGGCATGTCAGGAAGCGGGAATGGACTTTAACCATTCTACCAAACCAAGTCGCTCATGCGTAAAATGTAGGTCACAGACAGCATCCGAAGCATGCATTGCAGTTGTCGTCCTAAAATGCATCATACATACCAATATGGTTGATGTGGGGCATGTCAGTTAGCGGGAATGGACTTTAACCATTCTTCCTAACCGGACGTGGACGCAGACGCGGACGCAAACGCAGAGGCCGACACTAGGGGTATCACATAAGCCCCCCTCACTTCGTGAGGTGAGCTAAAAAGTCAGAAAACCAGTTAAGTAGAATTTCCTTTGTAAATAAACTGATTATGTATCCATCTAGGAATTTTAGTATTTATCCTAGGGGACGTGAATTTAAAGACTAGTCATGCCAAGGATACCCCAAATAATACAAAATTTTCAAAGTCCCCTCAAACTGAAAGTTGTATCATAGAGCTACAATATACACTTACCATGTTCAACTCATTACAAGAAGTGCCAAATTTCAAATAAATCCCTTCTGGCAGAGTGGAGAATTTTGTGACGAAAAAATCAGAATGATTGACCGACTGACAGCAGAGAAGTGTATTCCAATATACTCCTTCACTCTTCCAGTGGTAGTATCATTTTTGTTCAACAATAGTTGACAGATACTTCAAACATATATCAGACAAATTCTAACAAATTACAAGACAAATGTCATTCAACAACTTTTCAGCAACATCAACTGTTTCTAACTGATCATGTTAAATAGAACAAGCATTTTGAAACAATGGAGCAATAGTCTCGTTAGAATTATGGGTAGTTTTTGTTGATAAACAACTAATTCTGAGCAATTTCAAAACCAGGAAACATGATCTTACAAAGTTCAAGAAGTGTCCGCAAGCAAAAAAGGAACATCAATTTCAGTAATCAAATACTATATAAAGTACTAAAAGATGACCCTGTGTTGAAAGATAACATGTAATTGACTGTTTAAATAGTTTGGAAAAGATTCAAAGGGCATATCTTCCAGAAAAAAAAACAAAAAAACATGAAATTCAGTAGTGCAGTTTGGAGGAATTGCAATGACAAACAAAAGAAGTGTAATTTGGTTGAATTTCAAAGTTCAAAAGAGTGATAACTAACAAAAATATATGGAGCAAATCTGCCTTGTTTCTTTATTAAATATTTTAGGAAAGGATAAGGAGTAAATGAACATGAGACAACAACACATATGTTTACTATAACTGCAATAATTTTAACGAGCTGTATGCGCATTTCGGAAATTAATTCCTCATCAGCAACACTAGAACCTAAAGTTCTACTTTTGGATTCTACAATAAAGTTCCTTTATTTCTTTAGTTATTTATTTGATATTTTACCTGGTAAATCCTCATTCTTTAACCATGATGGTTTGTCTTTCTTTGTGTTTTGTTCTTGTGGCCTGCAATCATATAAAGTAAACTTCCTTAAAACACAGATACATAACATACACAAAAGAAGATGGTGGAGATATAGATTACAGACTTACTTTATTAAAAGTTGTTCGCGTTTCTGTATTTATACTGTAACAAGGTACTGTGTTGTGATGGTGACGTTTTGGGTTTACAGACTTACCTTCAGTTTAGTTGTTGAGTTTCTGTAATATGGGAGCATTATGGCACATCTGAACCAAATTAATTAGGGCTATTCCATTGAAAAGGATGTACCAGGGTCGGAAGGCAGAGAATGAAAATTCTTGTGGGTTCTTGTCGATTTTGTATCTTATTGCTAAACTCATATTTTTCTATTACCAATGGTTGTTGGGGTAGTAGAAATTTGCCTTCTGACCCTGGTACATGCATTTTAATGGAAAAGCCCTTAGATGGTGACATGTATTTGTGATTTTTGGTCATTGTAGGTATTTCCTGTTATCTTTTTTCTTCGAATTTTATCATTGCAAAGATGGATTTATTACCCACTTTGAAAGATCATTGATAAATCATCTTTTCAATTGAGATTCATATTTTTGCAACATTTAAATCAAATGATCCACTGTTACGATAGGTTTATTGAATTAATATTCCTGTGTCACAAATATGAAATGATTGCATTAACAGCCACTAATACTGGTATCTTCATGTTTCAAATGTTATTACAATGTATATAGTAATTTATCTTCAATGAAAAACAGCCAATCAAAGATTGCGATCCCCCCGCTCCCCCTCTTGGACCCCCTCCCCTTGTAAGAAAAGACAAGTGTTTTAGAAACTTAATTAATCATTGTAAGGCCATACAAAAATAATGATTAGATTCTCAGGCCATTTTTCAGAAAAATTGATGTGGCAGGGAGGGAGAAGATTTTTATTTTTATTGCTTCAAAATTAAGATGAGGCATCTTTTTACATTGCAGAAATGCCCAAAAAGTAATGAGGCAGGTGATTTTCGTTTTTTTTTTTATTTAACACTTAAATAAAAAGGTAAAATTAGTTCCCAGAAAAGAGACGAGGCAGGGGCCTGATAAGCTAAAGTATTTTTTTATTTTGCCTAACTGTAAAACACCAAAAAGATATGGTTGCTAGTTAGAATTCCAAAAAATAATGGGTCTTTGAGAGTTTCAGGAACTTTATCAAAATTAGAATCATTTTTTGCAACCTGGCTGTTGAAAATCATCATTTTTACTGCAAGGAATTGAAATGGATATGGTTGCTAGGTAGAATTCCAAAAAATAATGAGTCTTTGAGAGTTTTAGGAAATTTACCAAAATTAGAATCAGTCTTTTGCACTCCGATTATTGAAAATGATCTTCACTACTGTAAGGAATTGAAAAAGATAATTGGTTGCTAAGTAGAATTCCAACAAACAGTAGGTCTTTGAGAGTTTCAGGAAATTTACCAAAATTGGAATCAAAGATTCTTGCAACCTGACAGTTGAAATTCATCCTTATAACTCTAAATAATTGAAAAAGATATGGTTGCTAGGTAGAATTCCCAAAAATAATGGGTCTTTGAGAGTTTCAGGTACTTTACCAAAATTAGAATCAAAGTTTTTTGCAATCTGACCATTTAAAATGATCATTAAAACTATAAAGCATCAAAAAAGATATGGTTGCTAGGTAAAATTCCAAAAAATAATTGGTCTTCGAGGGTTTCAGGAAATTTACCAAAATTAGAATCATATTTTTGAAATCCTAGTGTTCATACTAGCTGATGACATTAAAAAGTTGCTTAATTATAAAACTTCATGTTGAAATTTCAAAAATTATTAGCCTTTGACATTTTCAGGAAATTTACCAAATTTGGCACTGGAGTCTAGATTCCAAAAGCTTAGAACGTATTCAAAGGGCAATTCCGATAATTCCTCATGAAAATATAAACCACAAAATCGAAATTATACATAGAGTTCCAGTCATTCTGACGAGTACTAATTGTTTAAAATTTTTTGGCCCCTTAAGGGCATGCCCCAAGGGGTCCTACCAAAAGTCCGCTATCATCAGTAAATGAGATGCATATAATCGAACTTGCATACAAAGTTTCAGCTTCCAAACATGAATACTTCAGAAGATTTCGCTTGTTACTGGATATCTCAAAATACATTTTCGCTCATTTTTCCTCCCTGAGGGCAAATTTCAAAATTCCGAAACCTTCGGCACAGACAACTTTTATAGTGTTACTTATACCCTTATTACAAGGTTTCTGCGATTTAAGGTGTAAGAGGAGATCCAGCGGAATCGATTTTTTCGTTTTTTGGACCCCCTAGAGGTCATGCCCTGAGGGGTCATACCAAAGTTCCGACACCCTTTGTGAAGTTGCTACATTATATGTGAGTTCATTTCAGAGTTTCAACTTTCTAGCCCAAATGGCCTTGGAAATTTCTTCAATTATTGGATATCGCGAAAATTCGTTTTCGCCCATAAAAAAAATTTGCACCTAGGGCGTTTGACCTAAATTCCGAATCCACAGTGCGCTACTTCTGATCATACTCTAGTATGGTGCCGAGTTTCAAATTTGTATCTCTTATAGTTCCAGAGCTATCGGGGAGCATTACAAACGCACATAAGTACATATGAACGTACGTACGTACGTACATACGGACGGACTGCATTACATAATTCCCCCGCTGTCGCTAAGCGGGGGGATAAAAACTCTGTTCTGTCACTGTTGTAAGTTTTTATCCCTAAATATATTGTTTTTGACTGGTTCTCTTCAACTGTCTTTGGTTAATGAATTTGTCTTTACTTATTGTAATAATTTTTTTTACAGGTGACAGTTGAATTAATTTTGCAAAGATGGGTTTATGGAACTAGGGGCTAGGAGACTGAGCCTGTATCGTTCACCTTACAAAATGCTTAAGGTGGAACGTTACCAAATGACGTCCCGTCAAGAGTTATCGGTACTTCATATACGTATTCTCTAGACGTTCAGAATTTCCCCTTAAATTATTCCTTTACAAGGGATTGTAAATAGGCAGATTCAGAGTGTGAATCTCGGCACTATTGACTAAATAGGATGTTCATTTCATATGATATATAATTGAAGTTTGGAAAAAATATCCAGGTCTAAAATAATTAGAATTTGCGTTCAACGGAGAATGAGTCTTTTGAACGCAATGAAAAGGGTAAAGCACAGGGGCACCTATCATATATATATAGATGATTTTTAAGGTAAAATTACTGGCTTGTGTGTTCTAGATAGCATAGTAGGCGGACTATCTAGAACACACAAGCCTGTAATTTTACCTTAAAAATCATCTGATGATACGTGCCCCTGTGGGTAAAGAGAAAAAAAAACAGGGAAAAAACTAAAAACAATGGCGGGAAGATTTGCATGCTCAACATCATAGATACTTCGAGTTTCAAAAATGAGCAAGGAGCGGACCCCCCAAAAAAGAGCGGCAGCTTAAGGTATCTTCAGATTTCAAAAATGGAAATTTTGCACACGAACCCCTCTCCTTCATCCCTTTTATGTTTACAATTCTAACAGTCATCAAATGATTATTAGCGATACTTACATTGAGAGATCACAAAGATTATGTTGCTACTGTTGATTAAATACTTTTAATGAAGTTGAAGATGACAGGTATTTTATTGTTAGCTGTCCATTGTATAACAAACAGCGAATTTTACTACTAGTATTTGATAAAATAACAAAATACCAAGGTTATTGTGAATTTAGGTTCTGCATATGCGCATTTCGACAACTTATGTCTCATCAGTGCAGATTAAATCAAAACACTTGGAAATCCATGAACACTGATAGACAACAAATTACCAACAGGATCTAAATAGGAAAGCCAAAATCAGCTAAGGACAGAGCTATGCAAGAGGGAGATACTCCTTAGGTTTGAACAAAATTTTCTTAAATTTAGATATTGCAAATTTTCAAATATAATTGGTTTTTCGGGCCAGCACCGAAGTATTGGGTACTGGGTATCTTTTTTGCACAAATTTTTAAAAAAATCTAACAAGGGAATCAAATTTTTCTGCTATTCACAAATGAACGTTTACCAACTCTGATACATCTAGGTAGTTTTATTACAGAATGTTTTGAAATAAGAAACAAATGGAGACCAAATGAATGATTTTCTTTGTAATATTTTGCTTATTGTTATATATGTCATCTTTGAAGAATAGGTTATTGATTAGACGCAAGCATAAATTGTCAGGCTCTGGTCCTGCCCTTCACTGCCATAGCTGGCCAGTAGTGATCTATTTTTGTTTGTTGCATATGTCTAATCAATCATACTGTATTTTGTTGTATTATGATGCCCTTTATGGGTTCTTGAATAGTATAATAAAAATTCTTAGTCTTATACTTTATCTAAAGGGGTTTTCTTTCAATAATTCTGTATGTGGGACTAAAAGAAAAAAAATGCTGTTTGTGAGAAAAATCACATTTTTAAAGTCATAAGACAAAGAGTTTTGGACTCTGTCAAAGTTCTTGTTTTCACTCTCGGTGAACAAAAATCTGTTCAAAATTAAAAACCAAAAATATACACCCCTCCCCCCTTCGGAAAGTTAAATAGTGGTACTTTTTGTTGTTTTACCAAATATTTTTATTTGAATAAAAAATATATATGCATTTTGGAAGGTTTCCAAAACGAAAAAGAGTATATAATAAAATCATAAGTAAAAGATTGGCATACCTTTAAATGATGTATATTTTTTTTTACTATTTCATTGATGGTGTTTATTTTACATCAAAATTATCAGCAGTATATTGTTTGAAAATTTAAATGATTGTAAAAACGAAGAAAGCAGTTTTATGTAACATACACTGAGCTCACACATATCACTATCGATTCAATGTTATGAAAACTTGTTTGACAAAACGTTTTGTTGATGTGAACAAATGTATGGTTTGTTAAAGTGTTAAACCTACACTACACTGCGTTGAACGTAGTGAGAACAAGGCCAAGTATTCACTTAGTAGTAAGTCTTCCACGGAAGACATGTGTCGCCTGCGTAATAACAATACCAGAGGCTCCCAGGAGCCTGTATCGCTCACCTGGTTTTCAGTTGCCACAATCAAGGTAACAATGTAAGTTATACAGTTGATCTTCAGTTTCTCAAACTTTCGTACGTCCAACACCTCCAATATCTTGAACTGTTTTTAAAGTCTGATCATGTTTTATTATATTTCTTTGTTGGGATTTTTCGATAAAAAACGTTCTTGCTAATGACCACTTTCGACACGATTTGAAGTCGAAATGTCATTTTGAAAATGGCAGTCAACAAACAATTTTCAACATCCGTTTTGAAGTCGCAACATCAATATCTATTTGGAAATCAAATTTCTTTGAAATCGGACAATGTTGAACTTTCCCGTCTTTTTGGTAGCCATTTAAAATATGGCAGTCAGCGAACAATTTTTAACATCAGTTTTGAAGGAAACCAAATGTCATTGAAATCGGACAATGTTGAATTTTCCCGCCTTTTTGGCAGCCATTTTGAAAATTGCTGTCAACGAACAATTTTCAACATCGGTTTTGAAAGTCGCAACATCAATATCTACTTGGAAATTTCATTGAAATTGGACAATGTTGAATTTTCCGGCCTTTTTTGGTGGCCATTTTGAAAATGGCGGTCAAGGAACAATTTTCAACATCGGTTTTGAACTCGCAACATAGAGATCTATTTGGAAACCAAATGTCATTGAAATCGGTCAATGTTGAATTTTCCCGCCTTTTTTGGCGGCCATTTTGAAAATAAAGTTCAAGGAACAATTTTCAACACCAGTTTTGAACTCGCAACATCAAGATCTATTTTGAAACCAAATTTCATTGAAATCGGATAATGTTGAATTTTCGGGCCTTTTTTGGCAGCCATTTTGAAAATGGCGGTCAAGGAACAATTTTCAACATCAGTTTTGAAGTCGCAAGAGCATGGCAAACATTTCATCAATTTACACTTAACCTTCATCTTCTATAGTTTTGGAAATAATAGATGAAAAATACGAAAATTTAAAAAATTCGGTGAAAAAAGGGCAATAACTCCTACAAGGGTTTATGCATTTTCTTCAAAATTTCAGGGTGGGTAGATCTTGATATGCTGAACATTTTTGCAATTTACTCTTGACCTCTATCTGTTATACTTTTTGAAATAAAAAATAATAAATGCACAAATTTTAAAAATTTTACGGAAAAAGGGCAATAACTCCAAGACGGGTTTTCGGATTTTCTTCAAAATTGCAGTGCAGGTAGATCTTGCTATGTTGATCACTTTTACCCCATGTCAGATTTTTGATATCTGTAACGGTTTTCGAGTTATTGGCCAAAAACTGCAATTTACCCTTATGTTCTATTTTTAGCAACGGCGGCCATGTTGTTTGACCTACCGCCTAATCGAACACAATTTTGAGAAGCCATACTCTGGTGATGATTCAGGCAAAGTTTGGTTACATTTGGCCCAGTGGTTTCAGAGGAGAAGATTTTTGAAATTGTTGACAGACAGACGGACGGACGACGGACGACGGACGACGGACGCATAGCGATGGCAAAAGCTCACATGGCCTTTTAGGCCAGGTGAGCTAAAAAGTAAGTAACGTCAAACAGGAAGTGGGCATGCAAGAGATCCCTGACCCTCTTACACATTATAGGTCCCCATACTGATACTCCATGCCAAATTGCAGAAGGCAGGGGTATGTGGTGTCTGAGAAAAACATGACAGAAATTTTCAAGACTCGAAAAATATTCTAAGTTCAGTCAAACAGGAAGTGGGCATGGCAGAGATTCAAAACTCTATTACACAGTATAGGTCCCCATACTGATACTCCATACTGAATTGTAGAAGGCTGGGATCTGTGGTTCTTGAGAAAAATGTGACAGAAATTTTTCAAGACGCAAAAAATATTCTAAGTTCCGTCAAACAGAAAGTGGGCATGCGAAAGATCCCAAACTCTATTACACTGTATAGGTCCCCATACTGATACTCCATGCCAAATTGCAGAAAGCTCGGATACATAGTTCCTGAGAAAACTGTGACAGAAATTTTTGTGACGCCGACGACGACGCAAGACGACGGATACTGATCCATATATGTCGCCACTGCGTGAACGCAGGCGACACAATTATGAAAGTTAAATTACACCCAATATTACAAAAACACACTTTTCAGCTGGTGTTAATAGCACTACTATGCAGAATTATTTGATCGAGATGCAACAAAAATGTTGTAAACAGTGAACGTCAACAACGTCCCTGAATCTTGATGCGACGTCAACATAGAAACGGCGTTTTTTTTTACTGTCTTGCTTGCGTTCGAGCTTTGATATTTCTCTTAATTGAACGGTATCCCCTGTAAAGCTGCATATTAAAAGATTGCGCTTTTTCTCAAGAATATCATGTTAATTTTTGGTCATGGTAAAATAGTTTTTGGTTATTGAATTTTAAATTTCAACACAAATTTGGCACCAAATTTTGTGCATTTTTCTATTTGTCTTTGTTATTTTTATATCATTTCCCGCACTTTTGAGGCTAGAAAATCGGTACAAAATGCATGGTACCCCCAATTTTGGATTTCATATTCCAATACACCTTATTGAGTTCTTCTTTTCTACAAAATATTTTTCAAATATCTTAACCTTTGATTTGGTAACGCCCCACCTTAAAGCCGGTTTTTCTTTATTTTCCACTTGGGGCCATGTTTTTTGTCGAATCAGAAAGAAATGAGGAATCTTCGTAAAGGATCTTTCATACATCATTTCACTACAGTTTCTTTTAATTTGATGTAGTAGTTTCAGAGCTGATGATAAAAATGATGGTTCCAATTGGTTCCAATGTCAAGTTAAGTTCAGCACTGGCAGCAATGTTTTTTGTTGGAAGGGAATGATATAAACATTCTTTGTAAAGGAACTTCCATACATCATTGAAATTGCATCAGTGGTTTCAGAGGAGTTGACGAAAATGTTAAAAGCTAACAGACAGATTCACGTATATCATCCTTACAAAGGATATAGGTACATGGACGTTTTTTTTGTTTAAATTTCAATGACAGTTACCATAAGGGTATGTGGATCCAGTTTATAGTTACTAAGTAGCTATACACTAGTACCACCGTACACTAATGATAGATTTCATTGAATAAACGGAAACCAGTCCTGGTACCTATATCCTGTACGGATGATACACACTCACCTTTGGTTTAGCTGTTGTAGTTTCTGTATCATAGGGATGTCATCTTCACTTTGTGACAAGGTACTTTGTTGGGATGGTGGAGATTTAGGTGTTTGAACTGGTGCTGGAGGTAACTGACTGGTAACCACTTCGTCTTTCTGAGCCGACAGTCTCGGTGATCTAACATCAGCACTACGAGATAAATAACGACATTTAGGATAATAATCATTACTGTTTTCACTGATATCCATGTATTTGGTTTGAGGTAACACAAAGCTTCCACCCATACAATTTAAAATTTTTTTAAAATCTTAATGAATTTCAACAAGAATTTTTGTCTTATATTTGCATGAAAATATTTCTCATTAAATGTTCAATCCTTTCCACTGGTAATTGAACCTTCCTGTAAACAGATTTTGTGTCAGTGACTTACTAATATATGATTAGAGACAAATCTTTAGGGACTTTGACAATTAATAATAGTAATATGTGATGACAGGCACCTGTTTATTGATATATATTAATTATAATGGTGTCGCTGAGTTTAATTGCTTCTGTACTCTTCAGTGTAAACTTGTATTTGTGTAATTATACATTTGTCTGGTAAACTTATTAAGTGATTACAATCTAGCTGTGACATAAAAATTTGTTTCCCCATTAATTGGACAATTTCTGCTGGATTTTTTCAAGGTCATCAAAAATGGCAATGCAGTTGCCAACTCACATGCTTTTAGCAGGTAATACATGCTTTGCTAACATTTTACACACTAATGTTGATTTACAAGGCGCGTACACGCAAAGTTCAATTTTCACACGCAAACATACATATTCATGTATGTTACTTGTCATAACAGCGATTCAGTTATTAGTAATTGCATACAGTGAGAGGGCATTTTCAATTATAAAAAAAAATCACAAAGAATTTAGATCAGAACTTGCAAATGATACTTAGTGTTCACTAATATGTTTCAAATTTAATCAATATAATGAATATTATGACTATGAACCACACAAAGATGTCTTGTAATCTTCCATACAAGTAACAATGGATTATAATTAAAATTGCCAGTACTAGCTGTTTTAACTTATCCTTAAAGTCGTGCGTCATTACACGCTTTTTCAAACTAAAAAGCGTGTAATTACATGATTTTTTATTCTCAGAGGCTGGCAACTATGCAATGCGCATGGCTTTAGTACAAAGTTGACAAATAAACATCACAATACAACCTCTTGGTCCTGAAATCTTAATAAGGTGTGTGTATATTTTGACTTTTGAACTTCTATCTACTGATTATAACACATTGGACTTTTTTGCATTTGAATCTTTATATCTTGAGTAGATTTTTTTACATAAAAAATGTATGAAAACACGAGTTCCCTGACCCATAAATATTTTTCAACATTCTGATATAATGAAATATCAATGTTCAAATTCTTAAAATCCTAATACTGAACTGTGACAAACCTTAAAATATCTATGTTGAAGCAAAAAAAAAAACTACAGTCCAAATGATAATTGAACAAATTTTAATTATTTATCAACTACCTGTCTGATAATTGTTTGGGTTCTGCCTCCGTAGATGAGTGACCATCCAGCTTGGCTGCCATACGCTTTGATTTTCTTGGGGTCCTTGAACCCTTTTGTCGTCCTGGAAGTTTGCTTTCATCTGAAACAATAATCTTGATTAACAGCTTGTTTCTGATTTGCAAAGTTAATATCTGCAAAACTTTAAGGTTATATGTATTGTTTTCTAAATGTTAGACTGGCACTTCTTCTCATGTTTAAGATAACACAATACTGTAAACAAACTTATTTTCGCGAGCAATTTATATTCATGATCTTCGCAAGCATAAAAATATCGGAAAATAAATCGTCGTGAATATTTCTAATCTCATAAAAATACATCAGCAAAAATAGGAAAACGGAAATAAGTCGCGAAGTTGACAAGGACTGATAAAATGTGAAATAAAGTAGATGCGAAAATAAGTTGATTTACAATATTCCACACTTTTTCTCAAATATAATAGAATACACAATCAAAACAGAGAAAATGACATGCAGACCTGGAAAGAAGAATGAGGGATGGTACGAATCACTGTTAAATTTCACATAAAATATCATATTTCACTACTAAATACAAAAGAGAACAAATCTTTGGCAAAGAAATTTTACCAAAAACTCATCAGAAATATCAATTGGCCCATTGGCAAATAGGAAATACATGAGTAAGGACCAGAAAATGGTAGGCACAGTATGACTTACCATACACAAGCTAAGATATCAGCTACAAAAATTTCCTGGTCACATATACAGACAGACTGACGGAGAAGGGTAAAACTTAAAGCCACTTAGCCAAAAGACAAAACAAAAGATAAGTAATCAAAAACATATATATTAATTCTGAAGACTGCATAAGGAAAGAAGAGAAAAAAAAATAACAAATAGAAACCTGTAATATGATAGAGATAAAACAGTTTTCTAGAATTATTGATTATCTATATTAAAGAAATCTACCTAAGTCCCATACTTATTTATTATTTACAACAGTAATTACTGTCCATAATTAAGATAAGGGACTAGAATCAATATTATAATGCCATGTTATTATATATGCTATAACATCACAGTGCAACATGTAGCAGACAAAACTTTAGGTTTATTTCATTGGAACATATAACCTTAAGATAACACTCTTCATAAAAAATTGTGCATCTTCTAAAATAGTCACTGTAAACATTTCAATTTTAGCAATTTCTTGAACTAGGACATATTCTTGTGTATCACTTTTTGCAGTTTAAGGAATAACTAACTAGAGGCTCACATGAGCCTGTATCGCTCACCTGGTGACTGGTTTTATTCATTGTCACCAATAGACCACCAATTCATACTATAAATCAGTTCACCACATGTAACATTTTCAGTCTTGGATGAGGTACAAACTAAAAATCACAAACTTTGGAAGGGATCACCCAAAGACAATTGTAACAAAGTTTGGTTCCAGTTGGCTCAGTAGGTTCAAAGGAGAAGACATTTGAATGCATTTCCCATAGAGTCCCTATGTCATTATTAAACTTTGTTCCATGCTGGCGGCCATCTTGGATGAGGTATGAACACCAAAATCACAAACTTTATAAAGGGGATCACCCAAGGACTATTGTGACCAAGTTTGGTTCAATTTGGCTTGGTAGTTTCAGAGGAGAAGATCTTTGGATGCATTTCCCATAGGGTCCCTATGTTAAACTATGTTCCCTGCTGGCGGCCATCTTGAATGAGGTATGAACATAAAAATCACAAACTTTGAAGGAAAACATCTAAAGACTACTGTAACCAAGTTTGGTTCCAATTGGCTCAGTGGGTTCAGAGGAGAAGACATTTGAATGCATTTCCCATAGGGTCCCTATGTTAAACTGTGCTCCACGCTGGCAGCCATCTTGGATGAGGTACAAACGTAAAAATCACAAACTTTAAAGGGGACCACCAAAGGACTACTGTGACAAAATTTAGTCCCCATTGGCTCAGTGGTTTCAGAGGAGAAGATCTTTGAATGCATTTCCCATAGGGTCCTATGTTAAACCATCTTCCCCGCTGGCGGCCATCTTGGATGAGATGCGAACCTGCTGGACATATGTAAAAATTGTAGTTCTGGAAAACCTCAACACTTTTGCAATTCACATTTAACCTTTATCTCAAACAGTTTTTGAAATAAAAGTAAAAACATTAAAACATTGTGAAAATACAAAGAAAAAGCGGCAATAACTCCTATGTGGGTTGTCAGATTTTCTTCAAAATTGCAGGACATGTGGATCTTACTATGCTGATCATTTTTTTATATAAACTTCACTTCTATCTTCTACCATTTTCAATATATAAGACTAAAAGAAAAGAAAAACTGAAAATTTTACAGAAAAGGGGCAATAACTCCAAGACTGGTACACAGACATTCTTCAAAATTGCAGGGCAGGTAGATCTCATCATGCTGCTCATTTTTACCCCCAAGTCAGAATTTTGATATCTGTAATGGTTTTCGAGTAATTTGCAAAAAACAGCAATTTACCCCTATGTTCTATTTTTAGTAACAGTGGCCATGTTGTTTGGTCTACGGACATAAAAATCACAAACTTGAAAGAGCATACCCTGGTGATGATTCAGGCCAAGTTTGCTTAGTATTGACCCAGCAGTTTCAGTGGAGAAGATCTTTGAATAAAAGTTAACGGACGGACGACAGACGGATGACAGACGCAGAGTGATGGCAAAAGCTCACATGGCCTTTGGCAAGGTGAGCTAAAAATATATTGATTTCGAGATATTCGCCAGTACTAATTTTCGCGGTCTTTTGTCAACAGCGAAAATAGTGAAATTAATACACCACGAAAATTACTACGTTTAAAGTATACCCCTTGTTTGGAATCTTAATAAAATTCCTAAATTTTTTAAATGCAATACTATTTGCAAACTGGAGTATAATAAGATTTTTGTTAGAAATTTATTGATAACAAACCTAAGTAAAACTAGAAAAATGTGAGCCTTTGCTCACATAATATCATACCCCCCACTCCCCCATTGAATTCCAGCCCCCAAAAAATCTAATCAAAGTTTCAAATAGCTGGTGCACAACGGCAATATATACTTAACATTCTGTGAAAGCTTCAAAGAATTTCGACAAGTGGTCTAGGAGGAGTTGTCGCCACAAAGAAGGTTCCCTATGGCGGACGGACGGACGGACAAACGGACGGAGGGACAGACGGACGGACAGACCCCATGATCACTATATACCGTCCACTAAAGCAGGGGTATAACAAATATGACAATGTACATGTATAAATACACTCGAACACCCTGATGAAAACAGGTTGGGCTAGAGGGGTGTCAGAGATATCAATTTTAAACAGTGTTTATATTTGAAAAAAAAGGTCCAGAAAAAGGGTTAGAGATATCATGGCATTCCAGTCACACAGGTTCAACTGTAAACGTAATATTGATGGTTGAGAACAAAATTGTCTCCCCTGATGGAGAACACAGAAATTAATGGAACATCCAAGGAGTCAGTAATAACTACTGAGTGTTTTGAATATAACAGCAATTTATCATATGTTTAGTAATAAATACAGGTGTTTTGACTATGTGATACAGTGCATGACTTTCATTCCGTATTCACACTATGACGTCATACCCTTTATCGCAATCGCATACCCTTTATCATACCCTTTTTCGAATTTTTTTTTTCAATTTTACGTTTTTGATTACAAAAAATTGTGGGGTTAATTTTTTTTTTTGGGGGGGGGCAATATTTTTGGGGAGGCAAAAAATTGGGGGGGGGGG
>MJUU01039612.1:48355-70482 GCA_002080025.1 Modiolus philippinarum
AACATCAGTTTTGAAGTCGCCACAGCATGGCAAACATTTCATTAATTTACACTTAACCTTCATCTTCTATAGTTTTGGAAATAATAGATGAAAAATACGAAAATTAAAAAAATTCGGTGAAAAAAGGGCAATAACTCCTACAACGGTTTATGGATTTTCTTCAAAATTTTAGTGTGGGTAGATCTTGATATGCTGAACATTTTTGCAATTTACACTTGACCTCTATCTGTTACACTTTTTGAAATAAAAAATAATAAATGCACAAATTTTGAAAATTTTACGGAAAAAGGGCAATAACTCCAAGACGGGTTTTCAGATTTTCTTCAAAATTGTAGGGCAGGTAGATCTTGCTATGCTGATCACTTTTATCCCGGTCAGATTTTTGATATCTGTAACGGTTTTCGAGTTATTGGCCAAAAACTGCAATTTACCCTTATGTTCTATTTTTAGCAACGGCAGCCATGTTGTTTGACCCTCGGCCTAATCGAACACAATTTTGAGAAGCCATACTCTGGTGATGATTCAGTCCAAGTTTGGTTACATTTGGCCCAGTGGTTTCAGAGGAGAAGATTTTTGAAATTGTTGACAGACAGACAGACAGACGGACGGACGACGGACGACGGACGCATAGCGATGGCAAAAGCTCACATGGCCTTTTAGGCCAGGTGAGCTAAAAACAACTTGCTGAAATGGAAAGGCATAATATTATTGAGGAGTCGACTTCACCCTGGCACAGTCCTGTAGTGCTTGTGAAAAAGAAGAATGGTGAATTTTGCTTTTGTGTGGACTTTAGAGCTTTAAATCGCATTACAGAACCAATATCATTCCCGATTCCAACTATGTCTGATGTATTTGACACTTTGGCAGACTCAAAACCAGAAATTTATTCTTCGTTGGACTTACGATTCAGATTCTGGCAAGTACCCTTGGACCCTGCTACAAAACACAAAAGTGCTTTCATAACATACAAAGGAGTATATGAATTCAACCGGCTTGCTTTTGGAATGATGAATTCTCCTATGACATTTCAATGTTTGATGACAAAAGTGCTAAAGGACCTAAATTTCAAAGTCGCATTGGTGTACATTGATGATATTTTGATATTTTCGAAAAATTTTGAGGAACATTTAGACCATTTGGAACAAGTGCTTTACAATCTAAGAGAAGCTAACCTAAAATTAAATCCTGGAAAGTGCAAATTTGCATCAAAAACAATTAAATATCTTGGACATATTATTTCAAAACATGGAATTTGTGTGGATCCAGACAATACAGATAAGGTTCAAAACTTTGTGACACCCAAAAATGCAAAAAATGTAAAAAGTTTTCTAGGGATGACGAACTATTACAGGAAATATATTAAAGATTATGCCTGCACTGCATCACCAATGACAAAATTGCTAAGAAAAGATCAAAAATTTTATTGACACCTGAATGTGAGAGATCTTTTCAGACTTTAAAGAATTCCTCACCTAGATAAACCCTTCATCTTAACAACTGATTCATCAGAATATGCAAATGGATACATTCTCAGTCAAATACAAAACGGACGAGAACATGTGTTATCTTATGGTGGAAGACAACTGAGAGGATCTGAATTAAAATAGCACATTACAGACAAGGAAGCATTGGATCTGGTAGAAGGAATACAAAATTTCAAACATTATTTGGCAAATCAGGAATTCACAGTTTATACGGACAATGTTTCAGTGAAATATTTACAAAAGATTAAGGACTGTCAAGGCAGATTGGGAAGATGGAGTTTACTACTACAAGGATATAATTTTAAAATTCAACATAGAGCAGGATCTAAAAACCCAGCAGACTGTTTATCAAGACAAAAACATTTAGAATCTACTAGTGATACAAATAGTGACTCAAATGACTTAGCCGAACATTTATATGCGATGGATATTGATCAACATAGAAAATACACAGAAGTGACATTTATATATAAAGGTGAACATGAACAATCAGTGATTTCAAGTTTGCAAACAGAAAGTTCTAAGGATATCTCATTACCAAATCTAGTATCAGAACAGAAAACATGTAGAGACTTTGCCGATATTTACAAATACAAACAGTCAGAACAAGTGCCGCAAGACCCAGATATAGCAAGGATAGTCGTTGCAGAATCCTACAACTATGAGATAGAAAATGACATTTTGATACATTTCTACTCAAAACGTTGTAAGAGTGTGCCGAAAGAAGAACGACTTGTCAAACAGATTGTTATACCAAGGATTCTTCCTGACACTGTGCTAAAGTCCTATCATGACTGTATTTTAGGAGGAGGCCATCAAGGTTTTGATTGGACATGTGCTGCACTCCGCAATAAATACTTCTGGCCATCAATGTATTGTGATATAAACCAGTTTGTTAAATCTTGTGAGATTTGTCAGCAATCTAAACATGCCTTCAATTCAAGACCACCTCCACTACAACTGCAACCGACAAATGATGCATTTGGCAGATGGCATATGGAATATTCTGAGTGGACTTCCAACGAAAAAGGAGAAATACAAGCATTTATTATTAGTTGTAGACAGTTACTCAAAGTGGTGTGAGGCTTTTCCGTTACGAACCCAAGAAGCAGGTGAAGTAGCCGCTGTTCTCTACCAAGAGATTATTACAAGATATGGTGCTCCAAGGATTCTCACTTCTGATCGTGGAAAAAACTTTATGTCAAATTTAGTGAAATCTCTTTCGGAATTATTCAATATCAAAAGGCATTTAACAAGCTCATATCATCCTCAAACTAATGGTGCTGTAGAAAGAATGAACTCTGTCATTTTGCAAGCTCTTCGTGCATACACCAGAGACCAACAAGATGACTGGCTGGATGTTCTACCAGGAATTCTAATGGCATATCGTGCAACTCCAGCAACTCAGTCAACGGACTATTCACCTTTCTTTCTCCTGTATGGTCGTGATATGACATTACCAATTGACACTGCTTTGATACCAAAAAGTCATTTAGCTCAAGATCGTAAAATATTCTTAAGCAGAATTCTTCAAAATTTGGAAACAACCAGAAAATTAGCAGCTAAAAATATTGAACAAGCTCAAGAAAGATACAAACAACAATATGAGAAAAGATGTAAAACTCCAGAGTTTCAACCCGCCCAACGTGTTTGGCTATATTGTACAAAAGTCCTTACTGGTGAAGCACCAAAATTGCACCAAAAATGGGTAGGACCATACTACATATCAATGGTAGGACCAAACAATACTTTCAAATTAAGGAAGTGTGGCACTAATAAAGAAATGAAATCGCTGATAAATGCTCAGAGACTTAAACCATATTACGATCCTGATGATAGACCAACAAATGTGCCTGACATTCAACAAAACAATGAAGAAGAATTAGATCCGGAGGAGATAGCAGATGATGATGATACAGATCCAATACCAATTGAAGAACAGAACAATCGACAACCTACTCAGGATGACCAGAGACGACAGAATAATCGACAACCTACTCAGGGTGACACCAGACAGCAGAACAATCAACAAACTACTCAAGGCGACCGAAGACAGCTGAACAATGGACAACCTACTCAGGGCGACCACAGACAGCAGAACAATCGACAACCTACGAAGGGTGACCGCAGACAACAGAACATTGACAACCAACTCAGGGCGACCAAAAACAACAGCACAATCAACAATCTACTCAAGGCAACCACAGACAGCAGAACAATCGACAACCTACTCAGGGTGACTGAAGACAGCAGAATATTCGACAACCTACTCAGGGCGACCAAAGACAACAGAATATTCGACAACCTACTCAGGGCGACAACAGACAGCAGAACAATCGACAACCTACTCAGGGCGACCAAAGACAACAGAATATTCGACAACCAACTCAGGGCGACCACAGACAGCAGAACAATTGACAACCTACCCAGGGCGACTGCAGACAACAGAACAATCGACAACCTACTCAGGGCAACCGCAGACAACAGAACCATCCACAACCTACTCAGGGCGACCACAGACAGCAGAACAATCGACAACCTACTCAGGGCGACCGCAGACAACAGAACATTCGACAACCAACTTAGGGCGACCGCAGACAAAAGAACAATCGACAACCTACTCAGGGCGACCGCAGACAACAGAACAATCAACAATCTACTCGGGGAAGTTACAACAACAACAATGTAAGTCAACCGACTGCCAATATCAAAACACCACCATTTTCGGGAAAGAATAAAACTTTTTGTCAAAAATGTAATAGAAATAATTGTCACAAATTCAGGGAGGATGAGATAGATCGTATATTGGAATCAACTAGAAGTAATGGAATTCTGCATTACAAAATCAAATTTATGGATAGAAACAGAAATTCAAATTGGTATTATCAGTGCCAAATTCCCTCTTCATTGGTTCGACAATTTCATGCTAATAGTACAATGAATGGCAAAAAGAGGAAAAGACCATAGGATAAACACAGACATAAATTTTTCATCAAATCTGACAAACTTTCAAAAAATATTCAATGTTTGAGAACATCTTCTGATACAAATCTGCAAACAGAAAATATGTGTGAATCACCACAATCTGAAGAATCATTTGGAGAAGAAGTACAAGCAATTAGAATCGTAAATGGAAGACCTTATTTTTTGGTACAATATGGAAATTTCACAAAATATCAGCCATTCTATAGTGTTCACTATTTTGCAAGAGAACTATTCATTTATCTTAAAGACAAATTTAAAGAACGACTCGTAGAACAAGATATTCAGTATTTAAGGGAGAAATATAACAATGCAAGGAAAAATCAGTATTTTACAATGCCAAGAACATACGGAAATATACATGAAGTACTATTAGATAATAAGGATCACAAGGATAAATACTTGACAGGTTTTCATAATTCAGATATTCCTCCAGAATGGTGTTATTTTGAGGAGGTTTCAAACGGTGCATTATCAAATTTCTTGAGCATACTGGAAAATGAAATCAGAAGAAAGTAAAGGATGTATTTGTTGTGTAAATTGAAAGTGTAAAAATTGTTTTATATGATGTTATGTTTGTATTATTTTTATGAATGTGTAATTTTATGCTAGCTAAAACTATATGAATGTTTTTATTATTGTCCATGTATGTTAATCTTGCTATGTGTATTTTTATTTATGTGTATTATGTACTTGTACTTATCAGATGCATCTATTTTTTTTCTCTCTCTCTGCACTAACAATCAAGTGTCGAGTTGAACTGATCACTCAGCTCTTCACTTTGCTCTTGTATGAGACTGATCACCTCATACAAGCAGCAATCTTTCAAGGAAACACTATTTCATTCAAAATGTTCAATATTCAATATCAAATTTTTTTTTTAATATTTTATTTTTCAACATTTCTGGTTTGCATGTTTTGTTTTTGTATTTTTTTTTATTCATTTTATCCGCTTTGTTTATCATGTCTGTCTATGTTTATTTTTTTTTCTTCTACATGAAGTTAATTTTCAAAAGTGTACATGTATTTTGCAAATATTGAAATAATGTTTTTTTTTCTCTTGTTGTTTGTTTTCAAGAGTTTTTTTTCACCCCAAGAATGTTTAGAAATTTTAAACACTGCATATCTGTCTTTTTCTCTTTTCAGGAGTATTTTTTTTTTCTCTAAGAGTATATTTTTCAAATTTTGTATAGATTTTTAAATGTAATGATTTTTTAAAATAATTTACTGATGTTTCTCATCGATGTTTGGGGACAAACATATTGGAAGCAGGGGGATATTGTGATAGGTTGATTTTTGGTTAAAAGTTTTTCAGATTATTTTCTATAAAATTTAAATATAAAAAACTTATTAAAATGAAATTTCAGGATTGTTTTTATTACTTTAACATTTTTGTCACATATTTAAAATTTCATAATTCCTTTAAGTGTCATTATTGTTTGAGTTCTTTGTCACTAATCGCTCAAGGCAGTTTTAGATAATTATTAACAAACGAAATAAGTAAATTGTCACTTACATTAAGGTAATTAAATTGTCACTTATTATTATTCATATTGATATTTGAGTATTAATTCTAATTATTAAAATATCTTTGAGCAAAACTGTGGCTTTAAAAATTTAATTTGATTGTTAAAAGTAATGCTTGTCATGTTTTGAGTAGTTTTTAGTTTTGGGTATAAATATGCATATATGAACTTTATTCGTTAGTCTTAGTTAGCTACTCAATACGAATTACGTCGAGCAACAAGGAGATCCGAAGTGCTAATAAAGTCATCAAGGAAGAAGTCTGCTGCAAAACTGTTTCCAGTTCGCTACTTCGATAACACTAGACTCAGCAACTTCAGGACAACATCAACCTTCGACAACGTAACTGCTCATGGACTCAACACAACAGTGGAATTATTTCGTAATTAAGTGAACAGTTCAGAACTTTATAGACTCTTTTGATTAATTCTAATATTTGGACTTTTAAAATATTTTGGATTTCATTTATTTATTATTTTGGAACATTGCTATTATATTATTGTTACAAGATTAAATTGTTAAAATTTGCTGCTTGCTGTAAGTTGTGCCTGCCACTATTTAAGTCTATTTGTAGACTGACCCCCTGTGCCAAGGGTTGTGTATGCTGAATATTAGTTCCCCACTTCTCGGCATGCATGCCCCCTGGTGACATATACATAAAGAAACATTGCATAGTTTCAAACCTCTGGCAGAGGAGTTAATTACATGAAAAATTAAGGTACCCTCAGTTCCAATGCACAGGCAGAACAGACAGATTGAAACTAAACTTTCACCAGATGAAGACTATCATGTAATGTAAACTGAATACATGTACTTCATTCTTTATATTTATCTTGTTCAATTCTTGATCAAGTACATTTATCGACTGAAATCATGCAAAATGCGCTTCAGTGGAGCTTGCAAATCCCATCATCTTAATGATACATCTTTAAAGAAGGGAAATAATCATTTACCTGTATCTATTCCCATGTTGACCCAGAACATTCTAGGATCTTCGTAATAATTGATCGGAGATGACCAACTTTTCCGTGGAGATACATTTGTTACAATATTACTGGTCGTGTTATAATTAGTGTGAATCTGAGGTAACAATCCTGTTATTTTACCGCTAGGTTTATGTGAAAACTGATCTTTATATAAATACTGAAGATTGGAAAATTTAGTTCCAGCTGGGTAACAATGGTCATTGCATTCTACTGATTGCAGATTAGATTTATAGCTTAAATCTTGTTGATGGGTTTGATTCCTGAAAACTGTATCACCATGACTACCAAAATTATGTACTTGTGAATTCCGAGGACATTTGTCTTCAGTCACTGGAAAATTTAACCTAGAATAAAGTAAAGTATTGTGTTCTGAATTTGGATGACTGAATCTTTCTTGTGGTAAATTTTCCTTTTCCTTAACTTCTGATGCTAAATTTAGCAGTACATTTTTATTTCTATTCCATTGTCTTCTGTTACTGGTATCTCCACTCTTGTTAACATTTAAGCTTGAGAACACAGACACATTCTGTTGAGATTTCCAACCAGTTTGATTATCTCCATATTCAAACTTAGAATCGGAATATCTGTGAAATTTTATTATCCCATCATGTTGTTTTAACCTTGGGTACGAAGTCTCAGTTTCGTTTATCTGCCATGTTTTACGTTTCCTTGGTGATGCTGCAGAAGGCTGTGGTACAGGAATCTGTCGTTGTACCAGCTGAGCTTGAACATTGTGAACTTTACGTTTTTGTACAATCCCAGGTAGATGCACATGTCCAGACTGCTGTAGAATTAAATATCCGTTTTTCTTGATATCATTACTTTGAGTTGCTTCCCTTGATGACCGAGGAGTTGGTGTATTCCTCAGCCACCAACCTGGTCCTAAGGACATACTTACATCTCAGTTAAGATCACATGCATATAATTTTTCTACATTCTACTGTATGCCTCACACAAATTATTAAGATGGTTAGAATAACTTTTAGTATCCAATGACTTGAAACCAATACTTCGTAATTTCACAAAGTTCCTTGATCAATATGTGTCTGTACTTCCAGACAATCCGAAACAAAAGTTTACATTAAGATAATGAAATGACTTGTTTTTTATATAACTTGATCATGCATGGCACGTCAATGAATGAAAACAAGCTCGTCAAATCCAAGTTTATACATAGATATGTAGGATATCTTTTTTTTTATATTTACTTTCATTGTGACGTAGCCATTTAATAATATTTGTTGGTTTAAAAATGTCCCTTAATTATTAATATATTTACAAGGGAAGTCATTTATTCTAGATTTCCGACCAAGTATTGATAAGAATTAAAAGAAATATGGGATAAATACAAGTGAAATGTACATATTAGATACTAGGAGATATTAACACTCGATCAGGTAATATACCTGTAATAAACCACAGGTAAAAACCAGGTTTAAATTTCAAGTATTACTTATTAATCAATCAAGCAAAAATTATAATTTTTTAATTTATGTTAGTGACCCATAAAGATATAAAAAATGTTCAGAAGTGACTAAGCTATTGAACAGATCAAATTAATTACAGGATTTTTCTATATGTATCACTGAATTTATCAGATTATTAACATGTCGTTAATTAGAACATGGGATTAATTGATTATTTAATTGTTACACCATGAATATATTAAATTGTCTAGACGAGTTTTATAGTAATATGATAATCAAAGAAATATATACTATTTATGGATTTAACATATTCAATTAATGTTTCCAAATATCAGTCCAATGTAAATTGATTATTTCCATGTGAGCAGGGACCAGTCCCATGATGATGGACTCAACTTCCTTTAAACTATTAAAGGGAAAATTCACTAAATTTTGAATAAGACCTCAATTTACTCTAAGTAACATTGTGAAAATGTTGACCAGGTTTTAAGTAAAAATTCGCACGGGTTTAGGAGAAAAACGATATTTTTTATTCATTTCTACTAGAAATTTTAGCTGAGTGACGTCACCTGGCTAGATCTCGGTCATTTTAAAAAACAATCATACCACTGTTTTTATCGTTATTTAAAGCTTTCGAGTGAGATCATTAAATAACTAATTACTGCAGAAAAACAAAGACAAGCGTGTTACCCTTTGTTTAAATCTTATTGTTTCTTTAAATATAACTTCTTCGTAGAATAACTAAATTCCAAATTTACTGTGAAATAAAATTGACTGTTGATGATGCAAAAAGATTCCAGAAAAGTAGATCAAAATAACAAAAAAAAAAACCATTTTCTATTATTATCCTCAAAACAATCTAGGAAGAAATAAATTTGTGCACACACGCGCGCACGTGCTCCTGTGTTCCAGTGTAGAAAAATTAATACCTTTGTAGTGATGTAATCATCAGAGGTTAATTAACAACCAAATAAACATGATCATGTCCCTTGTCAAATTTTACCTGTGTCATGCCCTAAAGGTAAATGTGGCGTGTGCTGCACTAATTACAGGTAGAAAAGGCACACGCCTATCTTTTTTTTTTTAACACGATACAAAAATCTAATTTAAATTACTTCACTGATATTACATAAATGACGGATACTGGATAAAATTCTAAAGACAGATGCAGTTCATTCAGTATTATTTCTGCGAGGGCCACATACTGTAAAAAGTGTCGTTCACCGGCACAAAACTGGGATTCTGAAGAGATTATATCCGGTGTTAGAAATGTTTTTATTTCGTACAGAAGTTTGACAAAATATGACAAATTAGCCTAGACCCTTTTTGTTTCTGGACTCCTTTTCAGTATAGCTGAGTCCGCTCAAACTTCGGATTAGCTCTGTCTAGGACAAATATGATCAATATATTAGTCCCAGCTTCTGATTAAAAAAAATTACGCTAAGAGGTTGATTCTCGTAATGTCTTCAACATTTTACGATACAAGTGATACTTTAAAATGCTTATGTGTCATGGGTTCAAGATGTCTGAAAAAAAATATATACTTATAACACCGAAATCGTGTATACAGACAGTTGTGGTATACTGTAAACCACAGAGATTAGCCTGTGTTCAGTAAACATAAGTTAGTACTTGTACGTTAATATGCAGTTTTAAGACACTTTTTATTCGGTACTTCATAGTCTTATTTCAATGCTATATGCATGAGTTTTAGGTGATTCGAGCACAATACCAAGACCCTGAGCATACACAGTTGATGAAATTAACTTTTATAATATGATCGAGTTTATGCACTTTTTGATTGTTTTATTACTGAAATTGACTCTATCTATGATTTTATACATCTGTGGGTACCAACGATACCCTAAAACTTTACAGTTATATAGAAGGTAATTTATACTGTGCACGAAAATATGAAAAATAAAATGCCCCTATACCAGATTTGGCTTGCAGGTTTTTTTGTTTTTGTTTTTTTCAAAATAATTTGCACCAATTTTATTTTCTGCACAAAGCGAACCGTCTCCTGCATGACATAAAAATGTAGATCCAATGTAAATACAACTGCAATCAGTTTCTAGAAAAAAGATAGAAGTTTCTACCCTGAGTTGTATAACTAATTAGTCTAAGGTATGAGTCTCATACAAATTCAATGCATAAGGTGTTTGCGTGTACCAGCAGGTGGTATCAACTGGGATCGTCATTTTTCCAGGTAAGATCAAGTGATTTATACAGGTAGAAGTGGTCGAATGGGTCTGACACCTGTCATCTCAATAAACAGTTAATACACAATATGGTGTATACACACCTGCATAGCTATGAATACTTCTTGTATATAAATCCTAATTTTACAATGTTTTCTGTTAATTTGTGAACACGGGAACTTCATAAAAGTTCTGGATATATTATCAATTTAATGATATATTTAAAAGAAATAATTGCAAATTTTCTGTTCTTTGTTGAATAAATTGCAAATCTTTGAATTTTGTGAAAGAAATTACTTTGTATTGTATTTGGACAGATCAGAGTTTTGTACTTGCTGTTTTTTCACGGGCTTATCGAGTTTTGGTATTTTGTGGTCTTTAGGTATCACGTGACTTTTTAAGTTGACAAGACGACAATATGGCGGTTGATGCATCGGGATCTGCTCACAATTAATTCAGTCTTGTGTAGTTATCCAAGACAATTGAACAGTATTACATATATTTATGTGCTAACTAAGATATGAGGAATAAAATATTGAATTTTTATTTTTTTTGCGAATTTTCCCTTTAATGGACATAAGTTCAAAATGTTATCAATAACTATATATATCATGGTTAAACAAACAACGATAGTCTATGGAGTAAATGCACATGACACAAAGTCTCAACATAAATGGTGGAACAAATAAAAGGGTGGTAAAGGTTAGCGTTTTATAAATTCGTGTTTTCGTGTTTTGTATTTTTATTCCTTGTGTTTTCGTGTCAGCATTATTCCACGTGCCTCGTTTTTGTCCATATTTTGAGCTCGTGATTCATTTTGGATATTTTATACTTCGTGCGTGTTCATTTTTCTGTAAAAAATCCTTACTTGTTACATTTAGGATTGTAATGGTATAGGAAGGTATCACAGTGCAAAATTTCATAGTTTTCATTGATTTTAAGAGCTTTCAGGTGAAAAAAACTTTCGATAGGCGAACTACAAGCATCAATTTTCCGTGTTTCGTGATTGGCCATTTTTATCACTCGTGATTCGTTTTCGGCAATTTTTAAGCATGTTCTTTCGTGTTGAGGACCCCCCTTTACCACCCCCAAATAAGGAACAACACTTTTAACTGGCCTCAGGATTATAGGCAATAACTGCTGATGAGTTCAACTTAGTGTTGAATCTGTATCCCAAGACCTTTGAGGATTCTCATGGGTTTCTTGATTACCTTTTTATTAGGGGTTTTTATTTATGATTATTTGATTATCAGACCCCTTTCCTTGATTATTTGATTTTGTTGAATTTAACAAAAGTACCCTATTTTTACATAAATAAATACTGATTACATGAGCAACACATGGACCTGCATGGCCTTATGGTAGATTTCCTAGGTCATTAACACACAGTTGAGCAACACCTGGACCTGCATGGCCTTATGGTAGATTTCCTAGGCCAATAACACACAGTTGAGCAACACCTGGACCTGCATGGCCTTATGGTAGATTTCCTAGGTCATTAACACACAGCTGAGCCACACCTGGACCTGCATGGCCTTATGGTAGATTTCCTAGGTCATTAACACACAGTTGAGCAACACCTGGACCTGCATGGCCTTATGGTAGATTTCCTAGGTCATTAACACACAGTTGAACTTTGATGGCTCAAACTGACTACTACAACACCATGGATGTATTGAATCCTTTTTTTGGGTCCTCTTGTTCAAAGGAGGAGGTATGGCTACTTTTTTGGCTCCTTATTTTCGAAAATACAGATATCAGTAATCATAGTTTTGAATTCTGTCTTATATTTTCGTACTAGGCTCTTAAACTTAAGAGTTTTCCAGGAAAATCCTAAAAATCTTCAAAAATTGCCTCATTTTGACGTCTTCTCATTAATATTTAGATATGAGCAACAGCCTTACTCAAAAAGATCTTTTGCTATGAGACGTATTTTTAAAAGATGTGGTTAAAATATCTTTTTGGGTAAGGCTGTTGCTCACATTTGATTATAATGAAAACTTCATACAAAATGGCCATATTTGGTTAATTTCCCCAAATATGGCATGTTTATGACATCATTGTGACGTCATGACTGACTTTTCTGTATAAAAGTGTCTAGCTTATATTACTATAATCATTTGGCAAATGAAGCAGTGCATTTTTGGAGAGATTGAATGATTTATATATTTTTTGCAATTTAGGGGGCAATTTCCTATTGCTTATCATACCTCCTCCTTTAAACACAGTTGGAATTTGATATGACAAACACCCCTCTACTTCAAACTGTTTTCATCGGTCCCTAGAGTGTTCAAGCCATTAAAGTTCCACTGTATTAAATTTACAATTCATCCATGAATTTACCTATATTCCTCAGTAACATCAATAAGAAACTCATGTTTGTCTGTTTATAAAGCTATCAAAGTTGTATATAGATACAGGGCTTACCATACTTAAAATGAACAGGGAGACTTGAAAATAAATCTCTCTCTCAAGGTACAGAAAGGGAGTCTTCAGGTTAAAACAAGGAGACTTGTTTAGACTTCTTCATGCTTATCTGAGACTTAATGATTTTTTCAATAAATCAATTTGCATCATTCAAACATCATTGTTACGTCATGATCTACAATGTAGATCAAATAAAAAAATCTCATTTTAGCTGTATAAACATATCAATTTTATGTTCTTTTCCCAAAAAGCTTATGTCAGAGGTGCTCCTACATTTACTTTAGAGTTGCATAAAGTGTAATGATACATATTTTCTTTTATCGGCAATATGTTCATTTTTCTCTTTGATCTTACTGACTGATATTGTCAGTATCTCCGTACTGACCTGATCCAAGAAAATATCAGGCAATGACGTCACAAATATGACGTCATGACTCTTATGACATTGCCGATAAAAACAATAATGTCTCAACAAAAAATATCACTAGTATCACAGCTTGTTCTATCGGACTCGCTGCGTGGTATGGTGATATTTTCTGTCTCGACCTTCAAAACCATTATTCTATACTTATTTATCACCTCCAGTAAATAGGTAGTTTATCACTCAGTTGCTGAAAGAGACAGTTGCTAGTCCATTAAGTTTTTATGCAATGGCTCATCAAATATATATTTATATTTGAATATATAAATATTATATCTTCAAATATAAATATTATACAGATTACAGATTGTTTGTTTTTTTGGTCACTTCAGGTTTAGATCTGAGTTGAAACTAAAATATTCAAGATAATTTACATTGATTTTTTAAATAAATTTATAACACAAAGTCAATTGGCCTTGACTATGAGATGATATAAACATTTGAGCTTTGCAGAACAAACGAGATGGGAGCAGTTGGAAACTACAGCTAATCCCACGCCTGTAGTAATTAAATTTCAAAATTCAATTAAGAGTTTCAAAATATTAAATCTCAATAATGTCAGAGTAACTAAATTATCCCTTGGAGCTACAGGACTCACAAAGATATACCCACTGATCAAAGATGAATGATGTACCACAAGTAGTATCTCAAATATGAATCTCAATGCCCACTATATGCTGAGTCATTGAACCATAAAATGTAGGTCAGAGTGACCCAATCATCATATGAAGCAGCCAATGAACAAAGATGATTGATGTGCCACATGCAGTATCACAGATATGAACCTTAGAGCAAATTATAACCTGAGTCACTGAAGCATAAAATGTAGGTCACCTAAAGCAGCATCACTATCAAAGACCCATCCACTGACCTAAAATGACTGATGTAACACAAGCAGTATCACAGATATGAATCTTAAAACAAACAAGAAACTGAGCCATTGAAGCAGGAAATGTAGGTCAGAATGACCCAATTATCATCTGAAGCAGCATCACTATCTCAGACACATCCACTGAACAAAGATGATTGATGTGCCACATGCAGTATCACAGATATGTATCTCAATGCAACTATAAATTGAGTCATTGCAGCATAAAATGTAGGTCAAGATGACAAAATTATCATCTGAAGCAGCATCACTCTTCAAGACAAATTCACTGACCAAACATGACTGATGTGCCACATGCAGTATTACAAATATGAATCTTAATGCAAACTATAACCTGAGTTATTGAAGCAAAAAATGTAGGTCAGAGTGACCCAATTATCATCTGAAGCAGCATCACTCTAAAAGAAGCACCCACTGATCTAAGATAACTGATGTGCCAGATATAAACCTTAATGCAAACTTTAACCTGAGTCATTAAAGCATAAAATGTAGGTTAGTGACACAATTACTCTTAACCAACTAATTTTTGGGAGTGATTTATTTTCAACATCTTCACAAAATTGAGAAAATGAATCAACTATTTCTTATCCTTATATAAATGCATTAACAGAAATGAAAATCACTAAAATAAGTCGGCACTAATTTCCCCAGATGGGACAAAATGCAAAATAAAGTATCCACAAAATAAGTTGGTTTACAGCATTATTTGAAGCAGCGTCACTCTCCAAGACCAATACACTGGCCGAAGGATGATTGATGTGCAACATGTAGTTTCTAAGATATGAACATTAACACAAACTATAACCTTAGTCATTGAAGCATGGATGGAATGGATGCTATATTTCCTCCTCAACTCCATTGGGCGAGGGGAAGCATGGATGGAATGGATGCTATATTTCCTCCTCAACTCCATTGGGTGTGGGGATAACAAAAAAAGCATTAAAAATCTATCAATTTATTTCCTTATTACTGCAAATAGAAAACAACATTATTACAAGTGTTACAATGAACAGTGACGTTCACAAGTCACAGGGCAACTTAAAACACCTTTGGGAGCAATATTAGACTTAATCTCCTTATTAAGGATCCTACATTGACAGTTAACTACTGGCAGCCATCTTGGATGAGATATGAACTTAAATACCACAAACTTTGAAAGGTACCATCCAAGGACTATGATTATTATAACATTTGGTTATAATTGTTAACAGGTTTTAGGGGAAAAGATCTTTAAATGTGGTTCCCATAGTGTCCAATGTTTAACTATGTTCCCTGATGTAAGTCATCTTGGATAAAGTTAACACCAGAAAACATTATTACAAGGGATCACTTAAGAACCATATTAGCCAAGTCTGGTTCCAACTTGATCTGTATTTTCAAAGAAATTCCTGGAAATTTTTCCCAAAGGGTCCAGTATTAAAACAGTATTTTTACATGTCAGTGGCCATCTTGGATAAATGGCGAACCAATAAACTTTTTTTGCGGTGGACCACCAAAAGACTAATGTGGCCAAATTTAGTTCCAATGAGCTCAGCAGTCAGCAGTTTAAGAGAAGAGCTCCTTATGCATTTTCGAAAAGGGATCCGATGTTAAACCCTTTTGACGTCCATCTTTATTAAGTGCAAATCTGAAAAAGAGGCTCTCAAGAGCCTGTTTTGCTTTTGTATGCATTTCCCATACTTAAGTCGAATCGAATATTAAAACTTGGTCAGCACCTCATAAGTATCCTTCATGCAAAGTTTGGTACAAATCCATCCAATGTTTCTCAAAAAAGAAGTTTGTTTAAAGGGAAAATTTACAAGGGCCGGATGATGGATGCAAAGCAATGGCAAAAGCTCACTGGCTCACAATGGCTATGCCCAGGCGAGGTAAAAAAAACTTTTTTCCTGGGATTATTGTGTCCAAGTCTTATTCCAGTTGACCCGGTAGATTCAGAAATCCCTGAATGCATTTTCCTACTAGCTCCAATCTCCGACTATGTTTCCCCTTGGTGGCCAACTTGGATAGCCTATAAAACTTTGTTTAAGGGATCCATCCACCTAAGAACTATTGTGGCCAAGAGAGAAAGACATTTCAGAGTGTTCCCATAGGGTCAAACTATGTTTGCTGCTGGCAGCCATCTTGGAATAAGTGTGAACTTAAAAACGACTTTTTTTGGAGGGGACCACTCAAGACTATTGTGGCCAGGTTCAGTTGTTTAAGCAGTATGCTGCTAAGTTTGGTCCCAATTGACCAAGTACTTAGAAGAGAATACCTTTGATTGTGTTTTCCACAAGGTCCAATGGTATAATGTTCCCTGCTGGCGGCCATCTTGGATAAAGTGCAAATCTGAAAGCACTATTTCTAAATTCTAACATGGCTCTTGTTAATAGTCAACCAGTATAATACTCGATAACCATATGTTTCGCACATGCACAAATGGTATCGGAAAATGAGTAAACAGGATGAAAAACTAAAATGTTTTTAATTTTATGACGGAAATAAAGGTTAAGAACAGTTCATGCCATTTAGACACGTAAATGGTTATTGTTTTGCTTTCGATTTGAATTTTGAACTTGCATATGTTTGAAAACATCAGATTGTGTATTGTGACGTCATAGACACAGACAGCAATGGAGGCAGGAAATCTGCTTTCTCTTAGGTCGCTTCAGAGTGGAAAATTCCGTTTTGTGTCATATTAAAATTGAAATAATTCATGGAAGGTATATGGTTATTGTCATTCAACCATGGGCTGGGCCTTTATATTCAGAAATCCCCCCCCCCATTATGCTCTGGGTTTAATTCAAATAAAAAGGCCCAGCCCATGGTAAAATTTCCAATAACCATATACCTGCCAGGAATTATTTCTTAAGTGTACCACCAAAGGTCTATATTGTGGTCAAGTTTCATTCCAAATGGTCCAGTAGTTTCATAGAATGAACTGTCTAAATGCAATTTTCTATAGGGTGTTAAAATATATTCCCTGCTGGTGGCCACTTGGATTTAGTGCCGCCTGAAAAACATTTTTTTAAAGGAACCATCCAATGACTACAGTGGCCAAGTTTGCTACCAATTGGCCACATAAATGCTGAGAAGTTCTTTGAATGTGCTTTCCACAGAATCCATCGAACAACTATTTTCCTCAATGGTGGCCATCTTGGATAAAGTGTGTATCTCAAGAACACTTTTCTTTTACAGGGGACCACCCAAGGACTATTGTGACCAAGTCTTATTTTAATTGGACAAGTAGTTTCAGAGATGATCTCTGAATGTGTTTTCCCATTTGGTCCAGTGTTAAAGGGAAAATTCGTGATTTTTTACATGTTGGCTTATTTTGTTCGTTGTAATGAAAAAAATGCATATATTTCAAGTTTTATTAAAAAATTCGAAAAAATAAAGAAGTTATTAAAGAATTTCTATAATATATTTTGACTGTAATTGTAGGTTGTGACGTCAAAACCTACTACTGAATCATGGGAAATATCTTTCAAAGTCTGCATTGATACAGATCAGTTTACGTAATTTAAATCGAACAGATGATTTTTGATGTGGCCAATTATCAAAAAATAAAAAGGATGTAAATAAACCCCAAAGGAATTTAAATAAAAAATACTTTTTTGTCTTTATGAATTTAAACAATTGAAATGATTAAATTGAAAGCGCAAACCCTAATTTTGTATATTAAAGGATGCATTATATCATTTCGATATACTTAGCTATTTATATTACATAAAAGTTTTTATTTTCTCTTTTTTTAACTGTTGCGTTATTCTTCAATATCAATCTTTCAATGATTAATTTTTGACATTGACAAGTGGCAAGCAATCTTTGATGTCCATGATCTCTCGCACACAGGTGACACAAGATTTTAACACCTGTGTCCCCTCAGGTGTTGCGTAATAATTTCTAAGCCAATTTGCAAATCTTTACATGATGATTGACGGAAATTACATCAATAGAAACAATATACTGAGGCTATAATTGCACGTGGGTGCATGTTAGGTTGAAGACAATATTGGATGGGATTTGAAAACATACTTTATAAAAATCGATCTTCTGTTGTTTTTTCTTTCAAATGTAAAAAAAAATGTGTCATTCAGATATCAGACTTCATAAGAGATAAGTAAAATATTGAAAAGAAGAGGGTTAATAATTGACAATGATGAGTCAAGATATTCTAATTAAAAAACAAGTAGAATTGTATAAAGTTCGCCCAATGTTTTATAAAAGGGTAAATCTAATAAATGATATAGTATTTTTTTATGAATAGAAATCAAATTAAAAATTTATTGCGTTACTATTCAAAAAGAAAAAAAATACATGCATATATATAGACATCATTCACATTGTCGCATATCTTGAATATACGTGCATTTATCAGATTGGTGAGCACAAGAGTCGTATAAAAATAATTTTCCTAGACTTTTATTTACTATTGGTTTTAGTTTATTTTAGTTTTAGTCTATTTCATTTAAAAAAAAATGCTTTTTATCTTGAATGATTTCTCATTACTAAATCTGTAATATTGTAAAATTTTATTATTGATCTCAGAAAATGTACATCTACACAAAACCGACAAAAATATTTCTTGCCTGACACGGAATACATATCTAAAATATGAGTNTAGTTTGGATATAAACCATAAAAAAGTAATGTTTTCTGTGAAATACATGCCATGTACTAATGATAGTGTACTAAGCACTGCTCGCTATAGTTGAAAAGTATTTAGGCTGTAATCAGAACATTTAGATAAATTGGCAAAGTTTGTGCCTTTCTTGGGTTCATCTATTTCCTTTTGGGATTCGAAACTAGAGATGTTTTTTTTTTCTTCTTTTTTTTAATTGCATGCCTTCGAGGTTAGGTAACATTGATGGGTAAACATGATATATTACTTTCACTTATGAATCGGAATTTATCCGACTGTATATGCAAGTTTTGTGTATTAGTGTTTGGATGAGAGAGAGGGGCCAGAGTATAAACCACGCTAATACTTCCTGTCATGGCCACAGGTAAGTACATGTTTGTTGATTGGGGGTAATAAACAGGTTTGTTGTTTTGTTGCACAACAATCTGTCAGCAATTTACCTGTCGGTGTGTCTTATTATCCCGGCTAATATTATTTCAATTATTTGTAGAGCCGTCTGCTCGTCAGAACATAGATTTATTATATCCATGGTCAGAATTTCGCATTGCACCTTTTTTTGATATTTTCAAACATTTCATTTTTTTAAAATAAATTGTTGGTTTTGTACCTAGATGTGATCAAAATATTTGAACAAAACAAGGAAAAGTATATAATACGCTTTTGTCATACAATCATTTAGTTAGACAACCGTCTGCTTCACATTGATAAAGAATGTACACAATGGCAATGGTAGATCACCGTTATTTGGTATCTCTAAGGTCATTAGACATATCTTGACAATTTTTATCGAGAGGATGGCAAAATGGTGACCCGCACAACGAAGTCAATCTCATCGAAATATCGATCTCATGCACTTATCCTTTGGAATAAAACATTAATATACATGTATACTGGTTCATTTATACAAATGGAAAATAATATCAAATTTTAATTTTTTTGCGAATTTTCCCTTTAAACTATGTTCCTCCTGGTGGCCATCTTAAATGAGGTACAGATCTGATGGATTTAGTACTAACCTGAAAAGCACTATTTTTATAAGGGCCACCAAGGACTTTTGTTGCCAAGTTTGGTTCCAATTGGCCAAGTTATTTCAGAGAAGAACATCTTTGAATGTGTTTTCCCATAGGTTCCAATGTTATATTATGTTCCCAACTGGCGACCATTTAGGATAAAGTGCAAACCTGAAAAACACCTTTTTACAGGGGATGACTAAAGGACTATTGTGGTCAGGTTTGGTTTCAATTTGACCAGTAGTTTCAGAGAAGAAGATCTCTGAATGTTTTTCCCATAGGCTCCAATGTTAAAACTATGTTCCAAGCTGGGGGTCATCTTGGAGTTAGTTTGGACCTGAAAAATAATCTTTTTAACAGGGAACCATCCAAGGACTATTGAGGCCAAGTCTTGTTAAAATTCAGAGAAAAAGATCTCTCAATGTGTTTTCCATAGGGTCTAATGTAAAACTATGTTCCTAAATAATCCTATAGGTCAGAAAACGCATCTCACAATATGGCATGACCATGCAAAGCTTCTGACAAAATTTCAGCTTTGTATCATTTACCATTACAGAGAAAACTTTGACAAAAATTCACTCTATAATGCTACAAGTGTCAACACACACACACACACACAGGCATGCACACACGCACTCACACACGCACACACAGACTGAAAAGAGCATACCCTTATCTCCGATGGGGAGCGGGGGGTATAATTACAGTCATCATGGATAAAAGTGTCAGCCTGAAAAACACTACTTTTAAAGGGGCCATCCAAAGACTATTGTAGCTAAGTTTGGTTCCGATGAGAAACATCCGTCGGTTATCTCTCTGTACCAAATTACTTATATATACATTGTATATTGTAAAAGTGGAGATAATTTTAATTTTAATATCAAAAGAAGGTATTGATATGCTACTCAAAATTATCTCCACTTTGAACCATACAAAACTAACTTGGTACAAGGAGATAACCAAACAATGTTTCTTTATTGGTCCAGTAGTTTCAGAGAAGAAGATCTCTGAATGAAAAGTTTACACTAGCCATCAGATGGATGATGGACACAAAGTGATGGCAAAAGCTCACCCTGCTTATACCCAAGTGAGCTAAAAAGAACATTTTGGTGAAAACAAATGGATCACTTAAACAATGTCTCCCCGGTGTTGAATTAATAGATGTATATTGAAACAAATGTATTCTGTGGGTCACAAAAATTTAAAACCACTTTTTAATTCAACCCCTCCTTTGTCTCTAGTAATACCTCCACTTCCTGTCAAACAAGAACAAAACACATCCCAAATTTCAGCATATCAATTTGAAGCTTGAAGCAATTATCAACTAGTGCAGTTGGAAACGACAGCTTATCCCCTCCCCCGCATGCTTGATAGTGAAATGAATTTATTTTCAAACTAAAAAACAAACAATTTCAAATTATTATCTGCAGCCTCATCACCATCCTAGATGCAACTTCGAACAAATTATAATTTCTGTACAAGTAAAAGTATTTCAGGGATGGATTAAATGCAAACTTAACAAAGAGACCCTTATGTTAAATGTAAGTCATGGTGACTTTTTTCCTCATCATGTGTCCATTGATCAAAGATGATTGATGTGCCACATGTAGTTTCTCCAATATGAACCTTAATGCAAACTTTAACCAGAATCACTGAAGCATAAAATGTAGGTCAGAGTGACCCAATTATCATCTGAAGCAGCATCACTCTCAAAGACGCATTCCACTGACCAAAGATGATTGATGTACCAGATGTAGTTTCTCAGATATGAACCTTAACGCAAACTTAAACCGGAGTCATTGAAGCATAAAATGTGGGTCAAAGTGACCCAATATCATCTAAAGCAGCATCTCTCTCAAAGACGCATCCACTGACCAAAGATGATTGATGTACCACATGTAGTTTCTCAGATATGAACCTTAACGCAAACTTTAACCAGAGTCATTGAAGCATAAAATGTAGGTCAGAGTGACCAAATTATCATATGAAGCAGCATCACTCTCCAAGACGCATCCACTGACCAAAGATGATTGATGTGCCACATGTTACTTCTCAGATATGAACCTTAACGCAAACTTCAGACCTGTTTACCCCAACTGAAGGCTGTCAGTAAGATTGTCAGTATTTTTTGCATTTTGTCAGTACAATGGCA
>MJUU01039612.1:71237-93163 GCA_002080025.1 Modiolus philippinarum
GCAATGATCCGAGTACTCGAGTACTCACAAGTATTTGTACTGAGGTCTGAATTAGAGACATTTTGCCATCCCTAGTATATAGTGATGGGGTTGTCCATCTGTCCGTCCTTCTTTCCATCTTTCCATCCCTCATCCGTCCATCTATCTGTCCATCCGTCCGTTACACCTAAGGGTACCCATCTCTTATCCACTACTATTATGGACTTAGCCATTACATTACAAGTGGGTACCAATCTCTTATCTGCTACTCCTCCTGAACCACTGAAAAGATTTTCATGAAACTTTAACATAGTCTTTGTGACATCTTCTATTTCAGAATTTGATTTGATTGATTTTGGGGTTTCCATAGCAAAACATGGACTTAGCCATTACATTACAAGTGGGTACCAATCTCTTATCTGCTACTCCTCCTGAACCACTGAACAGATTTTCATGAAACTTTATTACAGTCTTTGTGACATAATGTAGATGTGCACCTCCTTTTTCAGAATTTGATTTGATTGTTTTTTTTGGGGTTTCAAATAGAAAATATGGCCATTACATTAGTAGAATTGGGTACCCATCTCTTATTCGCTACTCCTCCTGAAACACTGAAGAGATTTTCATGAAACTTCAACTTTGTGACGTAATGTAGATGTGCACCTCCTATTTCAGAATTTGATTTGATTGATTGTTTCTCATAGCAAAATAAGGACTTCGCCATTATATTACAAGTGGGTGCCCATTTCTTATCTGCTGCTCCTCCTGAGCCACTGAATAGATTTTCATGAAACATTTACACAGTCATAGATGTGCACCACTTATTTCAGAATTTTGATTGATTTTTAAATTCTGGAATCAAATGGGGTTGCGGGGGTATTTATTAGTGAGCTTTGCTCACAGTTTGTTTCAATTCTGATTGCTATGAAATGTTAGTTTATATTGATGAGAAAGATATAGGGGAGGGGTGTGATCTCTTTTGTGTACCTAATGGGAAGACTTTTGTTTAACTCTTTTGTGCATTTGATGGGAAGTCTTTATGGTATCCAATAGAAAAAGACTTTTGTGTGTCTAATGTGAACCGACCTTTGTGCATATAACAGAAAAAGACTTCGCTGTGCTAACGAGTAAAGATTAAATATACATTTGTACCTTGTAATTTCTGAAAATACTGTGTTTCTTCTTCTGTAAATGTGCCCTTTAAATACCTGTCTACATTTGGAACATTACAAGTAAAATACATCAGTAGTATAAAGATAGGAAATAAATTATCTGAGAACATGACTTGTCTAGAAACATCCAACATGGAGAATTTACCAGTCTCATCACCGTCAATAAGTGATTTAAACAATGTTAGTGTATCTGCTCCCAAAACCAACAGTGGTGTTAAATATTTTCCATATACTTTTCCTCGTATGCTTCCCTCGAAATATACATGGATGCGTAGATCATTTCTTATTGCTAGTAAAACAGCTAAGTTGCCAATAGTTTTGTTATGATACACATTGACACATGCCTTGTATTTCAGTAACAGCAAGTATAAATTATAATTTGTCTGTGAAAGAGAAGCTAATAATGGAGGCAATTCTGAACTGTCCTCTGGATTTGGTGATAACCCTGCTCGCAATAAAAACTCCACCCCCACACATGGCCACTTATCTCTGATATGACTCAATATTCCAGCACATGGTTTATATTTCAAAATTGTAAAAAATAAGTTGTTGTATATGACATGTTCAAATGGATGTTCGGAGAATGGAATAAGGGCCTTAACATTAAGTCCTGTTGCTATCAGTATTTCTAAACAAGTGGTATCCTCCAGTTGCAGTGCCAGACACAATGGGTGCATTTCCTGTACAGCATTGTGTAATAGATGATCCATATTTGTTACTGGCAGTAACATTTGTAGACATCTGAAATCACATAAACATGATTGTTTTATTAACATTGAATAGAAAAAAATTATAAATGTGCAAATTACAAATACATTTAGTGTTGTAATAAGAGAAACACACTCTCAAGTAAGAAAATTGCTTAGTCTCACAATATATCATATTCCATAATGCACTTATAATATTATTACAGTCAAACTTTGATGAATAACACCCAAAGGACTGAGGAAAACAGTTGGAGCTATAAGGGTGTTCGAGCTACTGAGGTCAAACTGTTTTTTATTCGAACAAAGGGACCAGAAAAAAAGGGTTCGAGACATCCATGGTGTTTAAGTTACTGCAGTTCAAGCCATTGAAGTTCTACTGTACATAGAAAGTGATGATTTACCAAGTTTCAAAATTATATATATAAATGATCACTAATGAAAATAGAAGATTTATTGCAACTTCAGAAAAATGACATCAACACAATACATTGGGAAATGTTGTTGTTAATAAATTAGATGTCCCAGCACATTGTTATGAAAAATAATCCCCCTATAAAGGTGCATCTATATTCTAAGGTTGTGGTAAAAAATCTTTATAACAAAAACACAAAAGCCTCTTTAATATAAATACCGGTAAAAAGATTATTCATGCTGAACAATGCATGGATGAAACTTATTATGGACAAGCTCCTACACTTGTTTATCATACATTGTTTGGCCTTGAAAACATTATTCTTACCTTGGATGATTTTGATATATGGCGAATTGTGCAGCTATAGCATTTATATCTTTGACAGGAATATTAGCATCAGCACCGTAGTCCAATAAGAGTCGAACACAGTCATCATGTCCTCCCTGAGAGGCTATCAATAATGGTGAGGCATTGTCCGTTGCTGTTCTGTTTACCAATTCCAAAAGACCTTTAAATGATTGGTTTTCAACTTCATTAACTCTTACTTACAGTCCTTCAAGTGTAACCTTGGACTAATTAAATTGCCAGTTTGGCTACTAATCTTTCAGATTGTTACTAAAAATCTGAAAATTGGTTGAAAATTTTGAACAATTGATACTTACCTCAGGAACTATGGTGTTGGGTAAAATATTCTGTGACATTGTAGGCTGTTATAACTTAAATTGTTTGTAACTAATACAGAGGGTTTCAATCAAATTTTAAAACAGGCAAAAATTTGGTTTTAACTTGTATAATCAGTTTAACAATATTATTAATGGTTACTTAATGTATCTTTAGAGAAACTGTAATTCATTTGTAGTACTATTTTGGTATAACACACAAAAAAATCAGTATTTGGACAGGGGAGATAATAAATTGACCAAGGGAAGTAATAGTACATGAAAAATTATCTCCCATCATTCACATGTTAAACATGGGGCATATAAAAAATTGTCAAATTAAATATTTGCTCATATTTTACTCGTATCATTATTTACATAAAAATGTTACAAAGTCTTTGCAAGTAAAACAGGAATTTCCCCAATCTAGGAATATTTTTGTTAAATATGAAAACATTCCAATTATTTCCAGAGCCAAAGGTAAGTGTCAACTTCTCTATTTGTTGAAACAATTCAATGTTTTTAGCAACAATTTAGTCATCAAACAAGAATTGGTAGCACAATGGCCAAAAAAATTGGTCTAATGTTACACAAGGAAGGACTGTAACATTATCATAAAATTTGTATGATGACATATTTCATAATTGTAGTTTTTATCATTCTTAGCATGGAAAATTTTGATTGAAATTTCTAAAAGAATCCACACAAATAAAGAGCTCATTTAAGTGTGTGTCACATTTATGTACACGACATTGTAAAAAAGATATTCTGTAACAAAAATCAACACATGGAAATTTCCTGGGTGGAAAAAAAAATTATAAAACATTTAGATGTCTAAATTTTAAAGAAAAATTTCTGGATATTACCTTTATCTTTTGCAATCTTCAATAAAATTCTAAGACAGTCCTTGTGACCAAAGTGAGATGCTAAGAAAATGGGTGTTAACTCTTCATCTGCGCAAATGTCAAGTCTTGCCCCATGACCCACTAAATAGGCCAGTATAGTAGAGTGCCCCTTCTCTGCAGCAGTATGGAGAGCTGTATAACCAGTATAGATCTGATGGTTGATATGAGCTCCTTTTCTTAGAAGTAATCTCACACAATCAATACTATCAGCATTAGCAGCTGAAAAATAACCAATTTGAAAATTACTCTTAACTGAGCAATCATTACCATACATTTTATCTCCTGGATTTCATAGACTATTTTACTCACTCAGAAATATCTCCCCCAAAATTTGCTTCAAACAAAAATTTTAAAATGACAACAAAATCACCATCTTGGAAAATTTCAAAGTGATATTCAAACAACAGACTTCATGATGTGATTGTATTTGAATAATAACTATAAGTTTTGTACATATAGGTATGAAAAATCTGATTACTGAGTACCATATTATTTTTGCATAAGGAGTCCAGTGAAAAAATCAAATATATTTTGTACATTCATCCCTCTTTGGTCCCACTTACCTCATACTTGTCATACAAAGATAAGAGTTTTCTGAGGAACAATATGAGAGAAACCCCATAAAAATCTTAATAATAATAATAATAAGGATTTTACAGCCAAATATCTTAAACACCCAATTCAACACCTTTTATAAAATGGGCATAGTCAAGAGCCCAGAATTATAAACTGAATTAAAGCATGTGCTAAAGAACATCAAACTAAAATTTGATAATGGTCTCTCCCTTAGAACCAAATGAATGCTACCCACAGACACCCAAGATGACAAAACAGACCCCTGCTCCATACCATTATATAACTGCAAAATTTTCAGTTTATAAAAAAACTAAGGTCTTTCAATATTCAGTTATCTGGATTTAGGGAAGACCCTCCAAAGGACAATGCAAATAATCAAGCATAACTTTATCAAAAAGGCTTAACCCATTCATACCGAAATCATCCTTTTGGCACCCTCGAGCGTGTGCCGAAATTATCCTTTTAGCACCCTCGACGCCAGGCCGAAATTATCCTTAAGGATACATGAATTACTATTTTTAGAACGTCATCTACAAACTGGAAAAGCTGGTGTTTTGCGTGAGAAATTAGACATAACTTGGAAACAATCTATCAATATTAACATTTTCTTTAAAAATTTTCATAATTTGACAACATTTTTCCATAAAAAGTCGGGAAAATGTTAAAAGAATCGATGGTAAAATCTTTGGTCTCAACAGCAATGGCGGCGTCAGGCAGCGGTCCACTAAATTAGTTGACAGGTTAAAAAATAGTGACCAAATCTAAATGCAATTTATTCTACGAATTTTAAAAATGGTTGAAAGAAAAATCGATAGTTATCAGAAGCTGAATGTGGCAAGGAATCGTAAAATCCAGAGCATTTCAACGAACAGGTGCTTGCTGACAGCATCTTTTCAGTCGTGTGATTTTGGGCAAGCAAAAGTAAGCCAAATCACATATCTTCCGTGGTATGTTGCATGTTAATAAAATTCTTGAGACTCCATGTATTTCCCTGTCTAATTTATTTGAAATTTAAATACCCCGGTCATTCAAAAAAGGTAAAAATATATCCACTAAAAATAGAAATACCGGAAGTCGTTGTTATGGTAATTGTTTAAACAAATATGGCGGAATGTGTAGACAACACATTTTGTAATCAGAGAAAAGGCCGTGGTTTACGTGAAAACAAAATAATTAATTCAGAGTAAAAGCCTACAGCTGTTGTTGTTAATCAGTATTCTTGTTTTTGGTTTCCCGGGAGCAGTTGAGCGAAGTTTTCGAGCCAATTTGGGAGAACAGATACTTCTCGTTTTTTCTTCATTTTGCACACCCGAAAATAAATTGTCATCTGATGAATTTGATGTTTCCACCTAGGAAAAATCGATGAGGCTGAAGCCTTGCATCAGATAAATACAGAACTTCATCGTGGGTGATAAAAGGGGTAAAAATGCTAGTTCTGGGACAGTCGGAAATGCATGGCACAAGCCCTGCAAGAGATGCTCAAAATACTGACGGTTTGCATGTTTTTTTTAAAATTTTTATTTTTTACAGGGAACAGGGTTTCTCAGCTATTTTCCCCTGCCATTAATACAGGTCCAACAAGGAAATGCCTCCAGAGAAGGAGCTCCCGTTGACTTTATGAAACTGTTTAAATGTTTAAATTGGTGAAACTGAGAGGGACATTGAATAATGTCTACCATGAAATAGTTTTCCTTTTTTCAAAATACTGATTTTAGTCCCATTTTTTTCAAGGGAACAATTTCACATTTATTTCTCATTTTATTTCACTTGGAAAATTTATTTTTCACCACCCTCTATATAATTAAATGATTTTCAAATAGAAGAACAATAGTAAATGTATTTATAAATATTTTTCCTTTGTATTATTATTTGATACCGAGAGAATTTCACAGGTTCATAGATATCATATCAGGAAAGAATTTGGCTGACATAAGCAAAACACCAGAAAGACATCTGTCACAAAATGAGTATTGGAAAGATTAACAATTTCAGGGATGAATTCTTTCTAAATTCCTTATACAATATATATAAGCTATGGGATAATTCAATGAAATTTAAATGTATTCTATTTACATCATACTTTGTTATTTACCTTCCCATAAAGGAGCCAAATTCTCTTTTGTTGTACTGTTTACATCTGCATTATGTCCTATCAAAGCTTGAACACACCCTAAATGTCCACCTCTAGCTGCCAAAAGTAGTGCTGTTTCTTCTTCAAATGTTCTCCAATTAGGGTCCACAATTTCTGAGGAAAAAGCTAATAAATGTTAATTTCATACATGCATAACTAGTATATATCAACTGGAAATACATGTTGTACATTCTGTACACCTCCATGTGAACACCAAAATATTAAATTGGTATTTTTTATCCATTTCCAGAAAGCTTACCACTATTTTGAAGCAAGAAATCAGCTTGTGTTATGGTGACAGCTCTTGGTTTTAAAACTTCAACAGTTTTTCAAATTAGAATAAAATATTCACATAAATTATTATATTACAAATGAAGGACTCTTATCATATTTACAGTTAAAATTGTATAACATCTTATAACATGTGATAACAGGAAACTAGAGGCTCAGAGACTGAGCCTTTATCATTCCCCTGATGAAATGATTAACACCAGGTTTTTCTGTGTTCTGCGTGTGAAATTTTTTTGGGGTCAAATCGGAATGATATGAAGATCTTTGTAAAGGACTGTCTAAGTTTGGTTGAATTTACTTTCATGGTTTCAGAGGAGTTGTTGAAAATGATGTTTTCCCATTGAGTCCAATGTTAAATATAAGTTGCACGCTGGCGCCATGTTTGTTGTATTATCTGAACGAAAAGAGTAATCTTTGTAAAGGCCTTCTATATATCATTTCTGTATCTTTTGGTTGAATTTGCCTCAGTGGCTTCAGAGGAGATGATAAAAAAATTTTTGCAATAGGGCCCATGTTGAATATAAGTTCAGCATTTGGCACCCATGTTTTTGCCAGATTGGAACAAAATGAACAATCTTTGTAAAAAACCTTCCATTAATCATTCCTGTAATGTTTGGTTAAATTTACTTTAGCCCTTTCAGAGGAGTTTGTGAAAATGATGTTTTTCCCTATAGGGTCCAAAGTTTAATATAGGTTGTGCTCTTGCAGCCATTTTTTGTTGTTGTATCTGAACAAAATGAGCAATCTGTTTAAAGGAACCTTCCATATTTTTTTCCTGCAATGTTTGCTTAAATTTTCTTCAGTGGTTACAGAAGAGTTGGTAAAAATAATGTTTTAACATATGATCCAATGTTAAATATAAGTTGTGTGCTGGCAGCCATGTTCTTTGTCTATTCAAAATGAATTGAGCAATCTTTGTATAAAAACTTCCTTACACCATTACTGTAATGCTTGGTTGAATATGCTTTAACAGTTTCAGAGGGTTGGTGAAAATGATGTTTTCCAATAGGGTCCAATGTTTAATATAAGTTACACGCTGGCGGCAATGTTTTTTGTTGAGTCAAAATGGAATCAGCAATCTTTATAAAGGACCTTCCATACATCATTCCTTTAACGGTAGTTTGGTTGAATTTGATTCAGTGATTTCAGAGGAGTTTATGAAAATAATGTTTTTCCCATAGGGTCTAATGTTAAATACAAGTTCCATGCTGGAGGCCATGTTTTTGTAGTGTCTGAATGAAATTTGTAATCTTTGTAAAGGACCTTCCAATGGCTTCCATACACCCCCCGATCATTACTGTAAAGTTTTCATGAATTTGCTTCCCACAGACAAACACCAAATGATGGCAATAGCTCACAGTGACTGTTTTGATCAGGTGAGCTAAAAAGAACTGTTAAAGATAAGCATAAAGTAATTGCAACTGTAACATTTAATAATATTTGATGTGAAAAAAGTCCAGCCTAACAATTGTGAACCATGTTTAAGTCCAAGGGCAGAAAAAAATGCTGAAGTGATGTCTTTCGGTCTCTGTAGGAGTTTTTAATAAAAAATATAACGCTCTTCGACAAAATATCACAAGACATTTTTGGGGGTCACATAACATGCCAGAACCAAACACAGCATGTAAACATCAAGTACAGCATAATATGATTGCAGCATGTGTACATGAAAACTTAAACAGTGTGGGATTCTGTATATATTTCATGGTCATCTAACCAACTTGAGTTAGCTATAAGATAAAACGGGGTTTTAAATATATTTAATGTTCTTTATCTAACTCATGGTACTTACTGAATTATTTTTGTTCCATTCTGATGTTTATACAGTGCATCCTCTTTATATCGCCACCTTTGGGACCATGAAAATTTTTGGCAATATATCGGGGGAATAAATCACATGGAAACTATGTAACTTTTTGAAAAAAATAGACTTTGAAAAGAGTTGGGGATAAGTGAGAGACTGCCATTAAAGAGGGTGGTATAATAAGGGAGCACTTATTTTTTTTATGGTGTTGAGCTTAGGTTTGACATCTCCCTGGTAAGTTTATTTTTATTGTTGTCTTTACATGAGGATGAAATGGAAATAAAATACCTATATATATATTAACTTGGAGATATAACACTGTACAGTACCTAATCTCAGAAGAAACTCCAGACAACCAGAGTGTCCATGAAAAGCTGATTCATGTATTGGTGTCCATCCTCTGTTATCTCTAACATCTACAGGCCGACCTAGTAATAGGACAAATAATACATACCATTAAAATAGTTTTCACTTTTATTTTTACATTATAGATAACTTAAGGTAGTATAGGGGTTTAAAACTGAGCATCATTTTGGTGTAATGATTTTAGATGCCTTATGTTAAATTTGATCAAATATGTCACTTTTGTGTAACCATGCAGAATATTGAACCTTTTCAGCAAAATCTTGTTTGATTAAGGGGAGATAATCTGTATTGAAATAAAGACAAAAATCTTTTTTTTTTGTCACTTAAAACCCATTATCTTTTTCATGCCAATTGAAAGCAAGTATATTAGCTATTAATTTTCCACATTTTTAAAAATTCTATTTGATGTAAGTAAACTAATTTTTTTTTTTTTTAAATTCTCTAATTTTCTTTATCATTTCCACCCATATAACTGATTTTTATATGAAAGATTTCAAGCTTATATGGCAGGTGACCCCCAATTTTTATTTTATTTTTTTTTTGCTTTAATAACAAAGTGTAAGTCATGAAAATATCAGAAAGTTCAATCAGACAGTTTTTAGACCCTATACCACTTTAAAGATACAATTAATTTTGATCATAGTAAGCAAATCAGTATTCACCATACCATTTCATCACTGTTGTATTTAAATGCTTTGGATTGCTTTACCTATATGAAAAAGAAAAGAAATGGGGTAAATGTCAAGGAGACAACATCCCATATCCAGGTTAAAACGACCAAAAACAAAACATCTAGGGGTCACCATATGGTCTTCAACACAGTGAGGAACCTCACGCCATATAGTAAGCCCTAAATGGCCCCGAAAAGGTAAAAAAGTGAATAAATCCATGGAAACAAACCACATCCAATAATATGCATATATTTCTAAGTTGTTGTGTAAATTAACATCAAATTGAAATATAAAGCCTGTTTTTTTTTAATTCTCAAACATTAACCTGGTTAAACATTGATTTTTGGTTCAGTGTTTTATTATTTTAATCTCTCAACCATTTGGTTATTTGTTAATAAAACATTTAAACATGATTCAGACCATGTTTCCAGTATGTTTGAAGATGGATGGAATGTATTTTATCTGAAACTTTTTAAACTTTTTTTTCATTAACCAGAAACCTGTTCTAGGTTTAGTTTAAAACATTTTTCAGGTTCTATTTGACCTAAAACATGTCTAAGAATTAAACAAACAGGCCTATAATAATGATAAATCAATGGATGAACTAAGTAGAAATGCCTTAGATATATAAAGCCAAGATGATATAGCCAAAGGCCATCATTTTACCCTACCCATGCACATCTACCTAGAAAAGTTTGTGCAATCTTAAAAATATCCAGTTAGTTAGTTGTTAGAATGATTCAACCATAGCATATAACAAAGACAAATCAAATGCATGACATACCATGCCAAACAAGTTCCTGTACAAGTCCCAAATCTCCATTTCTGGCTGCTATTCCAACTGAAGAACATGTGTCTTGGTAAGTCTCTTTAAAATCCATACATCTGAATATATAGAAGTATATAGAAGTAATAATAAGTAGATATAGAGTAAATTGTTGATGAAATAAAAATTCATACCTCTAGAAAAAACATCATTAAATGGGTTATCATGTAGTCTTTGAGTCTGGCCATAAATAACACCTGTTATGTCTCTACATCAAAACTGTATTCTAAACTATCGATGCCATACAAATAAAATGATTTAACAACCTTCAGTCCACTGAAATTCCCATGACAGTTATCACTTGGTCACATTTAGCCCCCATGAGAGTTATTACTTGGTCTCATTTAGACCTCATGAGAGTTATCACTTGGTCACATTTAGCTTCCATGAGAGTTATCACTTGGTCACATTTAGCCCCCAATAGAGTTGTTACTTGGTCTCATTTAGCCTCGATGAGAGTTATCATTTGGTCATATTTAGCCCCAATAAGAGTTATCACTAGGCCACATTAGCCTCCATGTGAGTTATCACTTGCTAACATTTAGCCCCAATGAGAATTATCACTTGGTCACATTAAGCCTCCATGTGAGTTATCACTTGGTAACATTTAGCCCCAATGAGAGTTATTACTTGGTCACATTTAGCCTCCTTGACAGTTATCACTTGGTCACATTTTGCCTCAATGAGAGTTATAACTTGGTCACATTTTGCCTCAATGAGAGTTATAACTTGGTTACATTTAGCCTCCATGAGAGTTATAACTAGGTCACATTTAGCCTCCATGAGAGTTATAACTTGATCATATTTAGCCCCCATGAGAGCTATCACTTGGTCACATATAGCCCCTATGACAGTTATCACTTGGTCACATTTAGCTCCCATTAGAGTTATCACTTGGTAACATTTAACCTCCAAGAAAGTTATCACTTGGTCACATTTAGCCCCCATGAGAGTTATTACTTGGTCATATTTAGCCCCACTAGAGTTATCACTTGGTCACATTAAGCCTCCATAAGAGTTATCACTTAGTCGCATTTAGACCCTTGAGAGTTATCACTTGGTCACATTTAGCCTTCATGAGAGTTATCACTTGGTCACAGTTAGTTCCTATGAGAGATATCACTTGATCACATTTATCCCTGTGAGAATCATCACTAGGTCACATTTAGCCCCATAAGAGTTATCACTTGGTCACATTTAGCCCTAATGAGTGTTATCACTTGGACACATAATCCCCCATAAGAGTTATCATTTGGTAATATTAAGCTCCCATGAGAGTTATCACTTGGTCACATTTAGCCTCCTTGAGAGTAATTACTTGGCCACATTTAGCCCCCATCAGAGATATCACTTGGTCACATTTAGCCTCCATGTGAGTAATTACTTGGTCGCATTTAGCCCCCATGAGAGTTATAACTTGATCATATTTAGCCTCCATGAAAGTTATCACTCGGTCACATTTAGCCTCTATGAGAGTTATCACTTAGTCACATTTAGCCTCCATGCTAGTTATCACTTGGTCACATTCAGCCCATGAGAGTTATCACTTGGTCACATTTAGCCCCATGAGAGATTTAAATGGTCACATTTAGTCTCCTTAAATTTATCACTTGTCATATTTAGCATCCATGGGAGTTATCACTTGGCCACATTTAGCCCCATGAGAGTTATCACTTATTCACATTTAGCCTCCATGAGAGTTATCACTTGGTCACATTTAGCCTCCATGAGAGTTATCACTTGGTCACATTTTGCCCCATGAGAGTTATCACTTGGTCACATTTAGCTCCCATGAGAGGTATCACTTGGTCACATTTAACCTCCAAGAAAGTTATCACTTGGTCACATTTAGCCCCCATGAGAGTTATTACTTGGTCACATTTAGCACCCACTTAAGTTATCACTTGGTCACATTAAGCCTGTATAAGAGGTATCACGGAGTTGCATTTAGCCCTGTGAGAGTTATCACTAGGTCACATTTAGCCCCCATAAGAGTTATCACTTGGTCACATTCAGTCCAGATGAGAGTTATCACTTGGACACATAATCTCCGATGAGAGTTATCATTTGGTAATATTAAGTCCCCATGAGAGTTATCATTTGGTCACATTTAGCCTCCTTGAGAGTAATTACTTGGTCACATTTAGTCCCCATGAGAGTTATAACTTGATCACATTTAGCCCCCATGAGAGTTATCACTTGTAGCCCCCATGAGAGTTATCACTTGTAGCCCCCATGAGAGTTATCACTTGGTCACATTTAGCCTCCATGAGAGTTATCACTTAGTCACATTTAGCATCCATGCTAGTTATCACTTGGTCACATTCAGCCCCATGAGAGTTATCACTTGGTCACATTTAACCCAATGAGAGTTTTAAGTGGTCATATTTAGTCCCCTTAAATTTATCACTTGGTCATATTTAGCCCCCATGAGAGTTATCACTTGACCTCAATAGCCCCAATGAGAGTTATCACTTAGTCACATTTAGCCCCATAAGAGTTATCACTTGGTCACATTTAGCTTTCATGAGAGTTATCACTAGGTCACAATTAGCCCCATGATATTTATCACTTGGTCATATTTAGCCCCATGAGAGCTATCACTTGGTTACATTTTGCCCCCATGAGAATTATCACTTGGTCACAATTAGCCCCCATGAGAGTTTTCACATTTAGCCCCAATGAGAATGATCACTTGGTCTAAATTAGCCCCATGAGAGTTATCACTTGATCGCATTCAGCCCCCACTAGAGTTATCACTTGGTCACATAAAGCCTCTATAAGAGTTATTACTTAGTCACATTTAGCCCCATGAGAGTTATCACTTGGTCACATTTAGCCTTCATGAGTCACATTTAACCCCAATAAGAGTTATCACTTGGTCACATTTAGCCCCCATGAGAGTTTTCACATTTAGCCCCAATGAGAATGATCACTTGGTCATAATTAGCCCCATGAGAGCTATCACTTGATTGCATTTAGCCCCACTAGAGTTATCACTTGGTCACATTAAGCCTCTATAAGAGTTATCACTTAGTCACATTTAGCCCCGTGAGAGTTATCACTTGGTCACATTTAGCCTTCATGAGAGTTATCACTTGGTCACAGTTAGTTCATATGAGAGATATCACTTGATACCCTGAGGGTATTCACCAGCCCAGTAGTCAGTACTTCGGTGCTGACCCGAAAGCCGATTATTTTTGAAACCTTCCAATATCTAAAATTTGTAAATTGTATTGAAAACTAAGGAGTATCTCCCTCATGCAAAGCTCTGTCCTTAGCTGATTTTGGCTTTAAATTTAGATCACTTTGGTTATTTGTTCTCTATCAGTTTGTAAACATTTTTGAGTTTCTGGTCTTCCAAACGTTTAGATTTTATCTGCACTGATGATACATAAGTTGTCGAAATGCGCATATGCAGAAAGTAAATTCACAGTGACTTCGGTATTTTGTTATTTGATCACATATAGGCCTGTGAGAGTTATCACTAGGTCACATTTAGCCCCCATAATAGTTATCACTTGGTCACATCTAGCCCCGATGAGAGTTATCAGTTGGACACATAATCCCCATGAGAGTTATCATTTGGTAATATTTAGCCCCACTAGAGTTATCACTTAGTCACATTTAGCCCCGTGAGAGTTATCACTTGGTCACATTTATATATATAATTAGCCTTCATGAGAGTTATCACTTGGTCACAGTTAGTTCATATGAGAGATATCACTTGATCACATATAGGCCTATGAGAGTTATCACTAGGTCACATTTAGCCCCATAAGAGTTATCACTTGGTCAAATCTAGCCCCGATGAGAGTTACATGTATCAGTTGGACACATAATCCCCATGAGAGTTATCATTTGGTAATATTTAGCCCCCATGAGAGTTATCACTTGGTCACATTTCGCCTCCTTGAGAGTAATTACTTGGACACATTTAGTCCCCATGAGAGTTATAACTTGGTCACATTTAGCCCCATCAGGGTTATTACTTGGTCACATTTAGCCTCCATGTGAGTAATTACTTGGTCGCATTTAGCCCCATGAGAGTTATAATTTGGTCATATTTAGCCTCCATGAGAGTTATCACTTAGTCAAATTTAGCCTCCATGCTAGTTATCACTTGGTCACATTCAGCCCCATGAGAGTTATCACTTAGTCACATTTAGCTCCATGAGAGTTTTAAATGGTCACATTTAGTCCCTTTAAATTTATCACTTGGTCACATTTAGCCCCCATGAGAGTTATCACTTGGCCACATTTAGCCCCCATGAGAGTAATCACTTAGTCACATTTAGCCCCCATGAGAGTTATCACTTGGTCACATTTAGCCTCCATGAGAGTTATCACTTGGTCACAATAAGCCCCATGAGATTTATCACTTGGTCATATTTAGCTCCCATGAGAGCTATCACTTGGTTACATTTAGCCCCCATGAGAGTTATCACTTGAGCCCCCATGAGAATTATCACTTGGTCACAATTAGCCCCTATGAGAGTTATCACTTGGTCATATCTAGTCCTCATCAACAACCTGATAACCCCTTTTAAAACTATTAGACTTAAAGTACATGTATTTCATTATACATACTGATACATATTTCACACCATATACTTCAGGTAATGGAGCTATTTATAGAACATCATATTTCTAATCTATTTTTAATAAATGATGCCACACAACAAAACCGAGATTAAAAGACACACAAATGCAACAGGATAAGCATTTGAAAATATTCAATACAAAATAAAAAGATGTTAACAGAGGATATAAATCAAAAAGCTAAGTTTTTCATCTTTTAAATATGTTAATCTGTCAATGATTTGGCTTTCAGAGTTTCTCTGCACTATTCGGAACTTTACTGCAATAAATTTGTGACTGAAATAGCGGGACTCTCGGAATATTTGTGTATGAAAATGGCATTAATTATATTGAAAAGTTTGTCCTTTAAATATACATAATTCAGCAATCGATCTGCTTTTCAACAGTTGCAAAATGCAACATATCATCTGTGTCACTGTTTTGTAAATATGTTATGTTGATGTAAGTAGCTGACACAAGAGATATGATTTCCTTTAGTGCATCTATTTGCCACATCCATAAGAATATGCAAGATTATTTTGCTCAGCAGCATTGAGGTATCGTCATGAGACAATAGCAATATTGTACAGGAGTCCCTGTACATTAAAGATTTCTGTTTTGTTTTAGTGAGTTTGCACATGAAGCAATTAGACCATGTAGACAGTAGACAATATTTTATTTTGAAACACATTTACAATAAATGGTTATGGCATATAAACAAGTACACATGAAATAACACAAAAATTAACTCATGCAGTATATCTCAATAAACAATGTAAAGCAAACAGGAAGAAGACAAATAACAAATATATCACGATAATGTAAATGAGTATACATGGGTTGCGCATTGTTTCCAATCCGGATTTGACTCGTCATTTAGACGAGGTCATCTGGGGTCAATCGGAGGAAAAATGACATCATCCAACGTTGGAGCAAGGGACAGATATTTTCTACCGAATCTTACGTTGTTATTCAACATACAGGTAAAAAGTCGTTTTCAACTAACAAAGAAATCCACGAGGAACATTTCCAACCCACAAAAAACGAAACTTAAATGGAAATGAAGAAATTACTATCTTCGTCTAACAGCGTCTTGGAACCAGTTTTGTACCAGATTACTCCTTTTTTGGCTAAAATAATGAGCGATCCCGCAAATGCGCAATCGGTGTATTATTGACATTGTTTAAGAGTTGACAAGTTGACATAGCTGTGTGTTGGGTGTGATAACCAAGAAGTCGAATGATTTTCATTTGATATTTTTAAATCTAAATGCATTGAAAACAAGCTATTTGCAATCAAAAGTGCGTTGAAAAGGAAACAATTAGCTGATATATAACTTGATAACGAACAATAGGCTTGTGGTTTTCAGTTGGATCTTTGCTAGTTTAAACGGTAAAGTGAAAATTTTCAGTGTTCATGTTTGCTTCACAACCATAATCTGAACATTGAGAACGAAAAGAAAATATTGCACAAAATTATTTCTTTAAAGATAACACAAATTTTCACACGCAAACAAAAGTAATGAAAGTTATGAAATATTCTATTTTTACATAATTGTAATATGTATAAAATGATCACTATAATGCAAAACCAGAAAATGTACACTTCCGGTAGATTTCAACGCACACAAATCGTGTGGTTTTCATAGCAGTGAGAAAAGTAAGAAGATAAAGCATGGGATCATCAAAGAAACACAAAGAAAGAGATCGAGAACATAAAAGAAAACATCGACATCGCTCTCGATCGAGAGAAAGAAAGAGACACAAACATAGTCGAAAGGAACAATCAACACACGAAGAAGGGTATGAATATTCCAGAGATGCTTACAATGACAGTTACGATGATAGCAGGGCTCCTTTGCAGAAAGTGCTACAGGATGTTGGTATGTTTTTCTGGGTTAAAGTATAGGTAAAGGAGCAACGAATTGATTTAATTTTTGTTTTGTTTTTTGTTTGTTTGTTTTTATACCCCCTGCAAACAAAGTTTGGGGGGAGGGGGGTATGAATCCGGGTCCGTTCGCCCACCTACCTGTTTCGCCCAGGGTCTGTTCGCACAGGGTCTGTTCGCCCACTTTCGTGTTCGCACAGGGTCTGTTCGCCCACTTTCGTGTTCGCACAGGGTCTGTTCGCCCACCATATTTATCAATATTTGTTGATGGTCTTTTGCATGTATGTTAGCTTTACAAGAAGACTATGCTGAAGGGTCATTGCAAAGGATGGAATTATTTTTAAATTTTTTATTTCTTTTATTATTTTTTTCCTTTCTGAGTCTAAAACTGTCCCCTGTATAAGACATGTCTGTGAGAAAAAAGGCATCAAGGAACCCAAGCTGTGAACGCAAGTTTATTTTCATCTGCCAACAACTGTTTTTTCCAAAAATATACTCAGCACAATGCACTGCTTTTAATGTTTTGATTTTAATAAATACAAAACAAACATTTGATTATAAATGCCTAGTCGGCAATCAAGAATAATGATTAGTACAAATAATTTGTTTAATAACAGATCGCAAAACAACCATATTAACGGATTAAAGTTATGATAAAATAAATTTTAGAACAATCAAATAATGTTTAATTGAAATTTAAAAAACAAACATCTTAATTATAAAACTTTCAATAATATCAAACAAACACCTGTCAATTAACACTCCGAAGTCAGAAATCATTGCCAATTAATTGTAAAATAAACATTCAAAGGCAACTTATTCACATAAGAGTATCATGTATGTACAATTAACGTGTCATGATAATTGCAAAGTAAACAAACTTGACTGTTATATGGGGAGCGAACGGATCCACTTGGGGGGCGAACGGACCCTGGGCGAAAGTGTATAGTGGGCGAACGGACCCGTTACCGGGGGGGTATATAGGAATCACCCTGTCTGTCTGTCTGTCCACACTTCTTGTAAGCGCAACTCCTCTTAAACCACTAGAAGGATTTTGATGAAACTATATACAAAGGAAGGACACTTTATGTAGATGTGCATGAAGGAATATAAATTATTGTCCAAAACCAGGAAGGGGAGATAATTTGACTTTGACTTTTTGTTGATTCCCTATGTATGGGTTACCTCATAAGCGCAACTCCTCTTGAACCATCTGAAGGATTTTGACAGGAAGGACACTATATGGAGATGTGCATGAAGGAATATTATTATTGTCCGAAACCAGGGAGGGGAGATAATTTGACTTTGACTTTTTGTTGATTCCATATATATGGGTTACCTCGTAAGCGCAACTCCTCTTGAACCACTTTAAGCATTTTGATGAAACTTTACACAAAGGAAAGACACTATATGGAGATGTGCAAGAAGGAATATAATTATTGTCTGAAACCTGGAAGGGGAGATAATTTGACTTTTCATTGATTCCCTATGTATGGGTTACCTCGTAAGAACAACTCCTCTTAAACCACTGGAAGGATTTTGATGAAACTTTAGACAAAGAAAGAACACTATATGGAGATATGCATGAAGGAAAATAATCATATATCTGGAACCAGGAAGTTGAGATAATTTGACCTGGACCTTCGTTGATTCCTTCTGCAATGATTTTTTTTTACTTGGACATTTATCAAAGAAATAATTCAAAGCATAGATATTGTAAAATCAAACTGTGGGAGAAAAACACCTCTTCATTGTAATTCTCATGAAAAGTTGTTTTCAAAGTGTTGTCATGAAATTTTTTTAAGACTTATGTTTTTCGTATTAAATGTCAAAGAGGAGAAAAAAGGGTGAATTTTATATTTGTCTGATTTGACAGAGTTTTTTTCATTGGAACCTTTGTGAAATACATTCTTTCTTGAAGTTTATATTATTGTGTTCATACTTATACTGTGTCCACCCCTGTATTGTGTCCACACCCACCTAAATTTGCACTCACCATATCGATTCATGGTTCAATGAGCAGGAGGTATATTTGGCTGCCATTCGGCGACAGCTCTAGTTTTGTTTTGTTTTGTTTTTTTTGGGGGGGGTGTGTTTGCAAAAACTAATCTCTTTGAGGATTCGAAGCCAGTAATGTTATTTTTTTTATATTGCCTGCCTCAGAATTCCTTATCAACCATGTAAAGATCTCTTCAGGAATTTTTTTCCAGGTACCCCACCTTGTTTGTCAACAACTGGTATGATGCAGATCTTTGTCAAATTACCACCAGTGATCCGACACAACATATATATATGCTGCTGCTAGTAAAGGACATGCTTATTTTTTTAGCGAAATTTCTTTTCAACATTTTCGATCTAATTCATTTTAATTTTGTATAAATGAAAACTTTTTTTATTCACTTGCAGAATATATAACCATGAATGAAATCAAGATTGAAAATGAATCTAAAATGATTTTGCGGATTTCATACCTGTCAACCTCCAATGACCCAAAATCTGGTCATGACCTGCGTTGGATGGTAAAAAATCAGGTCATAACACGTGAAAAACATTTTTCATCCCAATTATTCTATTTTAAATGCATGACAAACTATTTCCACCTAATTATTTACTTATTGAGCAATTTATTTACACCCTTTAATACTCACTTACAACCTAATTATATAATATATAATTATAAACAACAGACATGATAATTAAATTTCATGTCCACTGAATACCTTTGGCTTTGTTTCACCTTTTCTGATAAAGATTGTTATATCTTGCAGTCAATGATATTTCATACCCTGAACATCAGAAGTTGTCAGTCAGAATATAAACAGTGATATCAGAAAAAATGTATACAATTAAAGCGATTCCCTTGTGCTGCTCTGAAATTTTGATTTGCTCCCTCTGGTGTTACCCTTAACACGTATGTGATATGTTATTTAATAATTTTTCATGACCTTTGAATCGAAGATAAATGTGAAGATTTAAAGTGATCGCTTTTATAACATTCTATTGATTTGCACCCGTAAACATGATTGATTGATGGTTTTCTTCGCTGTACAAGGTCATAAAACAGTTTTTCATACCAGTCACCTGTAAAAGACCCGAGATGTTTGAGAAAATGAAATTATCTGCTGGATTTCTAATAACACAACCAACAAGCATAATAGGGTATAACAGAGGTTCCGTGGCATATATGATTTATAGAACATGTGTTCTTAAAAAAAATTGTGAAGCTTACTTAACTGATGTAATGAAAAATTGCCGGGAGATTCTACTCACTCCTGCGAAAAAAAATATACTCCCTCATGTCGCTGAGCTACTCCCTCGCGGTAATGGTTGTACACGGTGAACATGCCTGCTAAATGTCACGAAAAGTAGTTTGTATGCAAAAGGTTCATCATGCGATAAAAATGATGTTTTTTTTTTCAATTTTGTTGTAGATTTTTGCACCAGAAGCTAATTAAAAGGATGGATTCTAGTGTATTATGTACAAAAAGAAAAACCTGGTTTGGACTCCTGTTCAGTGCATCCAGGTGATGAAACATCTATGCATAAAATAGCTTTACACCCTTCATTATAGTAATAAATTTTTTATGTAAATGATTCATTTTCATATTACATTTCTTCTCGTTTTTTAGCAGAAGAAACATCAACAAGTGGAGGAGGATTAGAGCTTAGCATAGAGGAAACAAAGTATGTACATATAATATCATAACATTGGGGGTCCTGAAGGGTCCACTTGTCAAGACTGTCATGAACCCATGCTTTGAATCTGACATATATCATGATCAGGGCTTATGTGGTTTTTATCTTTAACAGAAAGAAATCTTTGAATTCAGATAGTCTTCCTATTTATAGAATTTTTTCATAAATCATGCTACTGGAACAACGGCAGTAGAATACTGTAAACCATGAAATTTTCGCTGCAGTTTTATTTTTCGTGATTTTCATGTTTGGAATTGAAGCATGAAAATAAAACTTCATGAATATACTTTTCTATTATTTAAGTCAATGGTCAACAATTTATCAGCGCAAATTCAAGACTACACAAACTAAAATTCTTTCAATTTACCTCGAAATAAAGACGGTGCGAAAATTTCCCGGTTTACAGTACCAAAGGAACCAAGGAGTGGCATTTACAAAAATCAAAGTCCAAAGACATGGCCTATACAAGAACACAAAATGATATAGCATCACGTACAGAAAACCATATGTCACACATGTATACCGGTATATATAAATTATAACACAATATATGTATTTCAGGTACTACAGTTAAGAAATGTGTTGTATATACAATAATTAATTAACTGAATATTGGGTTTCACAAATACAATTTTTTAACAACCTGAAATTACCTCCCATGTGTTAGATAAATAACTTTGTTGACTTTTTAAAATTTTGTAAAACCTGTAGAATTCTGATATGGACATAAAAAATTCTCGCTGGATGCGATACAGTAAAGATCCTAAACTGATTTTTTGGTGAAATTTTGAAATAAAGTTTATCTGAACACACTCTTTCCAAATCTGCAAAAAAGGTATACCTTCATGATTTCGTTTTCGAGATACATGTAATTGCTATTCTCTTTTAGCTGTTGCAAACAACTTCAATATTTGTAAGCCTATGCGCTAAAAATAACACCAGATTTTTTTGTCAGAAAATATTCCAGCTCTCCTTTTTAGCTCACCTAGCTATGCCAGGGTGAGCTTTTGCCATCACTTGGCGTCCGTCGTCCGGCGTCTGTCCGTCATGAACTTTTCATTCAAAGATCTTCTCCTCTGAAACTACTGGGCCAATTGGAACCAAACTTGGTCACAATAGTCCTTAGATGGTACTTCCAAAAAAGGAATCCGACAGGTCCGTACCTAATCCAAGATGGCCGCCAGCGGGGAACATAGTTTTAACATTGGACCCTATGGGAAAGACATTCAAAGATCTTCTTCTCAGAAACTACCAGTCCAATTA
>MJUU01039612.1:118207-135199 GCA_002080025.1 Modiolus philippinarum
ATTTGTCAAATTTTGTGGGAGTTATGGGACTTTGATTATTTCCACATTGTTATACAAAGGCAAATCTTGTGGACGCAACTCCTCAGAAACTGATAGTCCGAATTCATTCTAATTATACAGGATTGTTAATCATTATATGTAATAGATGATATCACATCGCCATTTTGATTCAACAAATTATAAGGGAGTTAATGGACTTAATCGACTTAATGCATACTACAACATAGGGAGACTTTCTGGACACATCTCGTTATACTCCAGTTAAGGGATTTTGCTGAAATTTTGCTTAGCTATTTGCCACCTAATGCAGTTGATCATATCCTGCCGCCATTTTGATTCTCAAAATTTTACATGAGAAATGGGACTTTATTGACTTTTCTGCGGCGGCGGGGGACATAGCTATTCGTAGCAATCTTGTTACATCTGCAATGTTTTTCATCAATATATTTGATGCTTTTGTTACAATTTAATTGTTAACTATTCTCAAAGAAAAGGGAAGTTAATTTTACCCCTTTTGTTCTTTCATTCTTTAAGTATATTTTTATACAGCCTCTTGTGTAATATTTTGACTTTTAAGTCTGGGTTTATACATAATCATGTATATGTTTTCATATTAACTGACATGCTGTGGAATGTTAGATACATTTTTGGATCATTTTTGTTTAATCCGTATCTACGACATTAAGCATTTTTGCCAAGTTTATGTCTGTTGAGCGCCTATTTGTGTAGCTGTTAAGGCCTCTTTTTGTGTGTTTTATCAGCACAACTGTTGTGTATTGAGAAAAGAACTTTCGGTCATAAATTAACCAGTACAAAGAGATCAGTACACAAGTGCACCGATGCCCGGGCTAGGTGTGGGTGTAGCTAGGCTACGACAAACATTTTGCAATAAAAGCACCAAATCCCATCTCTGTACTGATTAATTCGGGCCTCAAACCCAATTTCTCTGTAATTTATGTTTACACACAAATATGCAGTGTTTTCGTAATTTTTTTACTTCCACATAGTCGTCATGACATTATGATTCGCTGAGTATTGTCAGCTCATAGTCTGATTACATGTAAACGGGTGTTTCAACTCTTATTTTTAATAAGCGGCCAGTCTCTTCAGTGGCCTCCACTTATGTTTGCAGATTAGTTTATTTATAATTGTATTTTACGCACAATATATGTTGGACCATACACCAGTTTTAATTGCACCAATCTTTTGTTTATTTAATACTGTTTTCTATAAGGCGAAATTATTCGTCACATACGAAATACTAACAATGAATACGAAGTATGCGAACTAATCGAAGCATTCAAACAAAGGCTAACAAAAAGAGGTTATAGCTCATCGGAAATTCAAAATATTATCAATGAAACAACAACATTAAGAAGAAAAAATCTTTTACAAGATAATAAAAGATCAAAACCTAAAAGCTTGGTGTTCGTTACAAAATACAATCCCGCTATTAAGCAACTAAAGCGGATGTTAATAAAACATTGGGGATTATTGAAACAAAATGAAAGGTGCAAAACTATCTTTAATACCTTTCCAACAATCGCTTATAGCAGAGGGAAAAACCTTCAAGAATTACTAATTAAAGAAATGATTCACTGATATAGGAAGGAAAACCTCAGAGAATTACTGGACAAATAAGTCATTTATAACTGAAGGATAAACCTTTGAAAACCAAATGCATTGTAATTATTAAAATTACATGAACTGTATAGAAAACAGTATTAAATAAACAAAAGATTGGTGCAATAAAAACTGGTGTATGGTCCAACATATATTGTGTGTAAAATACAATTATAAATAAACTAATCTGCAAACATAAGCGGAGGCCACTGAAGAGACTGGCCGCTTATTAAAAATAAGAGTTGAAACACCCGTTTACATGTAATCAGACTATGAGCTGACAATACTCAGCGAATCATAATGTCATGACAACTATGTGGAAGTAAAAAAATTACGAAAACGCTGCATATTTGTGTGTAAGCATAAATTACAGAGAAATAGGGTTTGAGGCCCGAATTAATCAGTACACAGATGGGATTTAGTGCTTTTATTGCAAAATACCTGAAATTCGGACATGTCCTTGTTATTTCGAATACCTGAAATTTAGACATGTCCTTGTTATTTTAAATACCTGAAATATGGACATGACCTTGTTATTTTGAATACCTGAAATTTAGACATGTCCTTGTTATTTTGAATACCTGAAATTTGGAACATGTCCTTGTTATTTTGATTACCTAAAACATGGACATTCCTTGTTATTTCGAATACCAAAATTTGGACATGTCCTTGTTATTTTGAATACCTGAATTTCGGACATGTCCTTGTTCTTTTTAATATCTGAAATTCTGACATGTCCTTGTTCTTTTTAATACCTGAAATTCGGACATGTCCTTGTTATTTCGAATACCTGAAATTTAGACGTGTCCTTGTTATTTTTAATACCTGAAATTTGGACATGACCTTGTTATTTTGAATACCTGAAATTTAGACATGTCCTTGTTATTTTGAATACCTGAAATTTGGAACATGTCCTTGTTATTTTGATTACCTAAAACATGGACATTCCTTGTTATTTTAGAATACCAAAATTTGGACATGTCCTTGTCATTTTGAATACCTGAAATTTGGACACGTCCTTGTTATTTTGAAAACCTAGAATTTGGACATTTCCTTGTTATTTTGAATACCTGAAATTTGGAACATGTCCTATTTATTTTGAATACCTGAAAATTGGAACATGTCCTTGTTATTTTGAATACCAAAATTTGAACATGTGCTTGTTATTTTGAATACAAAAATTTGGAGATGTGCTTGTTATTTTGAATACCTGAAATTGGGACATGTGCTTGTTATTTTGATTACCAAAATTGATTGATTGTTAATTAAATTATGATATTATTTATTAGATATATGATACAATGTATATGGGTTAAAAAGCAACAACAATATGTGAATTAGCAAAATTTAAAAAATATTCCAATCCAATTTTACTATATATTTTATCTCCTTCAGTACGTGTCTGTTCATTTTTGTTGATACATCAAAAAATTGTGATTTTTAGTTCGCCTTAACGAAGTTGAGGGGGACTATTGGAGTACCCCCGTCGTCCTCATCCGCGTCGAAGTCTTCGTCCGTGTCCGCATTTGGGTATATATCTTGGTAACTATGCAGGGTAGGGTCATCAAACTTTGCATGCAGGTGCATCTTGGGCCTCTCTGACCTATATTTTCTGCTTGAGTGGCTTTCATTTAAATTTACATCCAAGTTCATATCTCAGTAACAATACATAGTATGATCCTCTAACTGTGCATAAGCATGCATCTCTGATGGTAGGTCAGCATCCAGGCAAAATTAGGTCACTTTGACCTACATTTTCCGCTTGACTGACTTACATTCAAGTTTCCTTCAGAGTTCAGATCCCAGTCACTGTACATGGTAGGGTCATCTAACCTTGCACATGCATGCATCTCTGATGGTAGGTCAGCATCCAGGCAAAATTAGGTCACTTTGACCTACATTTTCCGCTTTACTGACTTACATTCGAGTTTACATCTGAGTTGATATCTCAGTCACTGTACATGGTATGATCATCTTACCTTGCACATGCATGCATCTCTGATGGTAGGTCAGCATCCAGGCAAAATTGGGTCACTTTGACCTACATTTTCCGCTTAAGTGACTTACATTCAAGTTCATGTCAGGGATCAGATCTCAGGTATTGTACATGGTAGGATCATCTTTCACATGCATGTTCATGCATCTGTGATGGTAGCTCAGCATTCAGACAAAATTAGGTCACTTAAACCTACATTTAACGCATGAATGACTTACATTAATGTATACATCTGAGTTCATAGCTCAGTAACTGTACATTGTTGGTTCAGGTAACCTTGCATAAACATGTAATTTTGATAGTATGTTGGCATCCAGGCAAAATCGGGTTGCTGCGACAATATGCCATAATGAGGCGAACTCTGTAATTGTTGATTACCTATGTTTGGAAAGCTTGTTTTTAAAAGACCTCCTCTTTCAATCACAACATAGACTTTTTCATCATAAAATGTATTCCTTGATTTTATACCCCCGCTACATCCGTCTGTCCGTCCGTCCGTCCCCAGAAGGTTTCCGACTGATGACTTGTGAACGAAATAACACAAGGTCTTCAAACTTGGTATGCAAGTTGTTCACCACAAAACTCAGGTCAAGTTCAATTTTGGGTTCCGAGGTCCAAGGGATTCTGGAGTTATGCCCCTTTAAACTTAGAAATTTTGCAAATTTTAGGAACTTGTGAACAAAATAACACAAGGTCTTCAAACTTGGCATGTAAATTGTTTATCACAAAACTCAGTTTAAGTTCAATTTTGGATTCCGAGGTCCAAGGGGTTCTGGAGTTATGCCCCTTGAGACTTTTTTTTTGCAAATTTTGGGGTTTTGTACTCATAACTTGTGAATGAAATAACATAATGTCTTCAAACCTTGTATGTACGTTGTTTACCACAAAACACAGGCCAAGTATAATTTTGGGTTCAGCGGTACACATCGTTGTGGAGTTATGCCAATTTTAACTAAGACATTTTGTGATACGTGGTGGGGTATCATGTAATCCACCATTACTATTTTTATACTTGTATTGTGTCCATACTTGTACTGTGTCCCGACACAATTAAATTTTCACTTGCCACATTGATTCAGGGTATAATGAGCGGGGGTATATCAGGCTGCCATTCGGCGCCAGCTCTTGTTATGTGTGTTTTTATCATATATGACCCTTGTACCATACATAGTGTAGAATTCTTAAAGAAATATTACCTATTAAAGATATAAAAAGATGTGCACTATATTATGGTTAAAAATAAATACATGTTTTATTTTAAATTCTAAAAACAAAAAAAATATTCACGAGATAAATAGATGTACACTGTATATATAGATTATTACATGGCATTTTTCATATCATGCCCTTTATCAGCCCTAGGACCTTATATCAGCCCGAGAGCCGTCAGGCTCGAGGGATGATATATGACCGAGGACTGATGAAGGACGTGATATGAAAAATGACATGTAATGATGTTTTTATCATATACTTCAACAATAATTCGAAAAAAAACTGAAAATATCTTGAGAATTCTGATACATGTATGAACATTGTCGGGAATTATATAAAAATTATTTGACGAGCCTGAAAAACAGGTAGAAATGAGCAGTTTACCAAGCCTGTTTCTCATCGAGTACAAACTAATGTGGTATTCCTCGACAATGCACGTGCATTTTTTTTATCCAACAATTATCAAAACTTATTTCAAAAAGCGAATTCTGAGTAAAAGAAGACTGACGGGAAGAACGTAAATAACTTCGACTTATTTGGTTGAATTCTTGACGTCATAAGAGACTTACCACTGTGATGTCAAAATATTTGGCGGAAACACACGAACTAGCATGCCATAAAGCCTCCAAGTAGTGACGGAAAGGCATGTGATAAATTGCGGAAGTTAGCTTGATAAAGCTTTATCAGCCCGCTAATTGAAAAAACCCGTCCTTCCAGTGACTTTCATTACAAAACACATCGTTTATCTTGAGGTGAAAAATAGCTTTTATTTAGTCCAAGTAAATGATAATATGAATTATAACGTATGTTTCTTTTTGTACAGGAATTTTAGACGATGATAATGCAGATGTTTTAATGAATGTAAATATATTAGATGATGAAAAAGCTAAGAAAAATACAGAAAATAAAAAGAAAAATTTTGATTATAAGCCTTATGACGAGGCTGAAGAGGATGAATTTGGAATGGTAAGTTTTATATATTTTATTTAGATTTCTATACAACCACAAAAAATTTTGTTGTGTGGAGCTGTCATCATCTTTGTCTCCATTAGTTTATATAAACACTTTAGTCAATTACTTGAATTTGTGTCAACCTGTTTTTTATGAAATTTAAACTGACTTTTTTTCTTGCCAATGGCAGCTTTTTCCTACTTTGTTTATTTATCCCACCTACATGTATATTACTAAGAGTGCAAAGGATTTGCACAGTTGTATGTGCCAGTTCTCACATTAGGGACAGCTGCAGAAAAATGTTTTTTGTTGAATAACTTTGGTTGTACATGTAGCCTACAGAAGATTATAAGTAAATTATAAAATTTCAGGATAATGTTCCTTAACACAAAATAAAGGTTTAGGCATATATCGTGTTTGAGGTCCTGGCTATGTCTGAATAGATAGCAAACGAGGTCAAATACGCATTTTCAGCTCTTTGTATGCAAAACATTTAACCCCCCCCCCAAAAAAAAAATCAAATATTCATATTTCTTTAAAATTTGATGTCTACACTAGCATGTATCAACAAGTTTAGATGGGAATTCTGTTTGCTTCCAAACAGTCATTAGCCCTTTATTTTCATGGTTCTCTTTACAAAGGGAAAGTGTTGGTGTTGCATGTTGTAAGTCTTTCTCAGGTATCCTGTTTTTAACTTATCATTATAAGCGTGATAGTTAAATATTTGGTATAAGCTTCCAAGTAGTTATGTGCATGTGAATTTGTTTAAAGAGAAAAGTAGGAAAGTACTAGTATGAATGACTATGGAATATATTGGTAATTTGTATGAATTTCCTTTGAACTACAGTGGCTGATAATTTCAGTATCATCAAACAGACTGTGATGCAAGCAATATTGGGTCACTGTCAAGACCTTACATGCTTGTTGGTATGCATTGGCTTTACATGTCTGAATTTATACACATCACAAAATGAACTTAAGTTTTGTGAAATTACCATTGATAATGGCACCAAATAACACATTGACCAACTTAATTAAAATTTCATTTTATTTCAAAATTATATAGAGTTATTTTTATCCTTTCATGCATTACTGATAAAAAAAACAGAAAAAATTGGACATTTTGTTTTATATAGGGACTTATCATTGGCTCACTTGATACTTGCAGTGATAAAGTCCATATTAAAATCAAAATACTGCATATTCAGCAAGGTCCAAAGTAAACTTAAATAAACATAATTAGGATTTTATCCATATATTTGTGAATATTTAATAAATATATCTTATTTCTTTAGTTTAAATCAAAAGAAATTTTAAGTAAATATGATGAAGAAATTGATGGTGAGAAGAGGAAAACGTTTGAACTTGGCAAGGGAGGTAAATATGTTGGTGATGAAGACAGACAAATGGACAGAATACGACAACAGTTAAGGGAACAAAGTGTAAGTATAACCTTTACAATAAATCATATTACAATGAAGTAAGATATGGACTTAACAACAATAAGATAACATTCATTAATAGGTCTAATGAGTACACAGCCTTCAACAATGAGCAGGAAGTCACTTTTGTAAATGGCCACAGCTGATGTAAGACTCGTATACACTTGTCTCTACCCAATGAATGGCCTTTTTATTTTGATTCAATAACAGTGACCAAATATGAAACATTGCAAATATCTTGACATCACAATTGGAAGTATTTCAGAAAGGGCAGGAACTCTGCTTGTGAATAAGAGGTTTTGGACAATGAGAATAAAATCATATTTTACGGAATAAATATTTGATCAAATCCAACCATCATCTATCTTTCACTCACATAAGAAATTTTACATCTAATTCTCTTGTTTTTCTGTGTTCCACTTGAGGAAACTGAATATTTTACATTCATAAAATATATCCAGATCTTTGATCTTTTCTGAAAAAAGAACTAAATACATTCTGACATCAGGCTCTTAGGACTGAAATGTTATAAACCTACAGAAAATAATACATGTATTGTATAAAGAAACATTGTGCATAGGTCTTGTATTGTAAATAGTCATTTAAAGTAACTAGGGGTATCAGTGCTGTTTTTTTTTATTCTCACATAAAAAAATCAAAGCATTATATCTATTTCTGTTTTGTAAAAAACTATTGACAAAGATTATTTTGGAAATATTGAAGAATTTTGTTTATTTTTTCCAGCAAACTCTGTCCATACCAAATATGACAATAGCCAGCGAATACCTCACCCAGGCAGAAGCTGTGAGTAGTTTTATATTAATGAATATAAATTTATTAGATAAGATTTTGATAAAATGTCTTTCATTATAATAAAAAGAATTTAAATAGGAGAACAAAGTCCCTTTAGCACATGTTAATGACTATGTGAAGGGAAATCAGTTGCAAATGTTATAGTACATATTTACAATCAAAATCTAGATTCTGTAGAAATTTTCATATTTCAAAATTTAAAAAGGACCATTTAAAAGGTATTCATATTTTTATAGGATGCCAAGTTCAAAAAGGTCAAAAAGAAGAGAAGAAAAATAAGAGGAAAAGTATTGAAAGCTGATGACCTTTTACCTTTAGAAGATGAAAATTTTGGATCAAGGTGATTTTCATTTATTTTTACAGATTTAACCATTATCACAAATCACAAATTTGATAACAATATACATCTAGGAATCTGAAATGACAGTGTATACAATGCTAATGGTTAAATACATTTCAATTTTAGAGGCTGGCAATTCACTTTACAATATGATATAAAAAAAACCTTTAATGACTAGTCTGTTCTTATGAATTGGTCTTTTATATTTTCTTTGGGTATGTATTTTATATTTTGATCTACAAAGTCCAGAACCCTTTACATATGTAACTTAAAATAGTAACCACAAAACATGAATCCACATATGAAATGTATCACTCAGTACAGAATGAAACTGCATGAGTCTGCACTAAGTATTGAATTATTTTTGCAAAACATACAAAACAGTCTCAAAATAGGTCAGTGAAAAAACTCAAGTTTTCAAATCAGTTCTTCAGCTAAAAATTTCAATTCTCCAGTTTCAGTTGACAAATTCATCACAGGTATACCCAATATTTTAGCAACTAAATGGATGAATTTTTTGCATTTCATTTGTATTGATACTGATCTATATGGAGAAATTTCATTTGAGCAACATTTACCAATGAGGATATTTTATTGTGAAATTGAATAGAAAATAACATTATTTAACAACAAATGAACTCTTTATTGCAGAAATCAGACAACAGATATACAGATTAAACAAGAACCTATGGAGGATCAGAATCAAGGAGTTTATCAGACAGGAATAGCTAATCCATTTGAACCAGACTGGTCCAAGCCTCCACAGATTAAAATGGACATTGATGCTTTACAGGAAGAAATAGATCCAAGTTAGTATATACAGTCAAACCTGTCTTATGTGACTTTCCAAGGGAACCACAAAAGAAGGTCACATAAGACAGGTGGTCACTTAATACAGGGTTGAGTTTCTGATCAACACAAATTTGTCTGTTGGCATTGATTGTGAAATAGTATCCATATTATGGCTGTATTATGTTTTTTCCTATAATACATGTACATTTCTCTTATGATTCATACTTATTACCTATTCCTCGTATAAATAGTTATTGTGTAGTACAGAACAAGACTTTGAAGCTAGGGATAAATACATGTATGAAATAGTGAAAAAGCTTTTATGTGAATTTCATTCATTGAGCGTTAAGTCATAGGCTCGTAGCATAATGTGCTATCACTCTTTTGACACTTTGTCGACCAACCTTGAGATCTTTCTGGCCATGATTAACATCACCTAGTAACATTGCTTTACAAAACAAAACAGGGACGTCACAATGAGCAAACAAACACAGAAAAGGAGTTAAGCATTAAAAATGCATTGCATTATTTATGAAAATCGTAACAGAAATAGGTTTAACAACATGAAAGAATTTTATATTGCTAGATATCAACTCATGTAATGTAATTTCAAATATAATTAAGTTGTCAAAAGCTTTTTTATTACATTTTTAAATTACTTAACTCTTGTTGATATCCAGCGATATGCAGTTCTTTTTTGAAACCTACAATGAGAATCATCTTTGTATATATACTGAACAAAAAAAGAAATGCATAAATTTGAAATTGTCATATTTTTATGTAAATTTTATGCAATCGTTTAGTAAGAAGTGACGTGCAAGGCACTAAGATACTGATTTACAAGGTATTTGAAAAATTTTCACTAAAATGATATGCTTTGTTAACCACCTTGGCAAAAAGCAGTTTTTTGATTGCTCTTGCCTAAACCACGTGACAAAAATGGAAAAAAAATGTTGGAATCATATTGTCAACTAAAACAGTTCACAAACCCATTTCATAATTCCTTAAAATCAATCTTCAAAAAATGTCACAGCTCACTGAAAATGAGCGCAGATAGCCTGTCGTAATACTTAATTGCTTTTTAATGCAACAGGACAACATGAAGTTGCAACAATAATCCCGAATAATTGGTGTTCACTAAACAACAATGTGAAAGGGGTTTTCTTACCAAGTCAATGACCCATTATTGTCATCTTCAATATACACTTAAGGTGGTTGTACACTGTATCGAATCCCACAGCATTTCATAAAGTCACGTCATATGTAACCTGATGTTTTATGAAAAGTGATGATTTTTGTCTCACCCACGTAGCAATCTTTTCATACTTGATAGGACTAAATGTGTCTCTTTCTTTTTAACTATTTAACCTGAAGGTTGATTTAGGATCGAATATTCCTCTCTGTTTTAACGCATTTCACTTTTACCTGATGCTTTTGGTTAAATATATATGTAAATGAACTTTCTATTTGAAGGATTTCATTGCAACCATTCATGTTAGTAATAACATTTTTTTTCTGTGTATTGAAAAAGATATATTAATCCAACAATTTGTTTTGTGCAAAGTGATTTTACAAACAGATCTGTATAGCTTGGTAATTTGCCATGTAAATGAACATGAATACACCTATACTTTGGACTATTTTTAGTAGAGTGATTTAAGTTAGACTGTCTTAAAAGGTTTATTACCCAGATTATACTTAATATATCAGTATTAACATAGCAATGTTTTTTATGAAGGTAATATATATGTTTTAGTGGGTCAGTAATTATTTCGTTCGATTTTTAGCTGAATTATTAGAACCAGAAGAAGATTTGACAGGTGTTAATGTGGAGGAAGATGAAGCTCAAAATGAATTACATGTTGCTTTAACAAAAGCTCGTAAACTTAATCAGCGGAAAAATAAACCATCAGTTCAGCAGGTAAATCATATTTGAAAATTTGGCCATGAAACACTATGTCCTCTCCCCAACTCTTTTAGGCAAGGGGATAATTAATGCTCAATATCAGCCCCATTGTTTATTTTATTTTTGAAATGTTGTCATTCCTATGTGATTTATATAAAATGTACCAGAACAAGCTAAAAATAAATCATTATTACACACAATTTGTAGATGTGTGTTTCTAAATTAAAACTGATGAAGTAGGTGTCCACCTAATAAGCATGTTTGGAAGGGAGATAATTTGACACAATGACTTTCAGACTGTGCTTGGTCAATACAAATGAGACTTTATGACTGACTGTGAATCAGATGATCACAGTGATGCTGTGAAGGATTGTGAAAAAGTGCCACAGTACAAGGGTCTTGCAATTCTTTAATTGCTTTGATTATTTCATGTTCACGCTTTATCTTGTTGAATAATTACATGAGAAAAATAGATAATGGCACAATTCAGGTTTAAGTACGGTACCAATCATTTCCTGTTAAATGTCAAACCTGATATAACCAAACCCAAACTCCAGTCAAAACTAAACTAATCATTCAGTCCCAGAGGTGTTTGGTTAGACAGGTTTCACTGTATTAACTTTAGACACTTAAGGAAGCAAAATTAAAATCTCTGAATTATCTTGGGAAATAGAGATCACTTGGTTACAATTGTTTTTGAATTGTCCCCTTTAACAATGCGAGGCAAGGTCTGATCTAAGGTGGCCACCAATAGTTAAATGCCAAACCTGTGAGATACTTTTAAACAACATCAACTATGAAACTACATGTGCATAGCAATAATTGGTTTAACCTTAGGTTAAATGGTTTTTTAATGATTTCCTTTTGAAAATGTCCAGCATATTTTGCAGTTACTAGTAGAAACCAGGGGATTAGGGTTACGAATGGCTCCCTTACTCAGAATGGAGCAATATAGAAATTTTAGACAGAGCTATATTTACTGGAATCATTTGCATTAATGAAAAAAGTTGAAAAACATGATTGAGAACTATTTTATATAATACAATGTAGTATTTTAAATCGTGAAAAATGTTTAACATTCATGTGATACTTGTATTATACAATTATGGTCTTTTGTAGAGGTCTATTTAAACATATATCGAGTGTCAGTCAATATAACTGATATTTAATAGAGGTCTATTTAAACCCAAATCGACCGATACAAAAGACCTTAATTGTTTTATTATATAATAAAAAAAATATATCTTACATTAATCTGTTACAATAAAATTCATCAATCTTCACGAAATTTGAAAATTCTTGATCAAAAACATAATTCAAGACAATGCAAGAGAACCAACTTTGAATTTGTGTAAATTTGACAAAAGTTTGCTAACTGAGGACTTATTTGCCTTTTTTGGCATTTCGGTAAAAATTGATTTCCAATGACACCTTCTGACATGGATGTTGTACCGATTCAGAAATTCTGTACTCGCGAAATATGTCTTGACCAATCAGCAACATCATGAACAATCACAATCCCAGAATGCTGTAGAATTTCTGAATTGGTCCATTGTGCACTGTGCTTTGTTACTGACAGTGTATATGTTTATTGTAGGTGGTAAAGGGTTATTTTTGTGCATCGTGATTTTCATTTTCAGGGTTTCAGTGATTGATTAATGCCCTTATTTCACGCAAGCCAAATTCTCACTTTTCGTTCATCCACTTATATATATTTTTTTTTAGACCTTCATCCTTGGCGTAACATTATCTACATAGTATATACATGTATAATCCAAAATTCTAATAAAAAACAGATATGACACACATGCATAACGTGAAAATAGCATCTGCATCTAGTACAGATGAGTTTTTCTAAACAATTAACCATATTACATGTACATGGATAGCCATAGGAACATATTTTCATTATTTATTGTACAAAAAGGTCAAAATAAAAAGTACTGACTGACCTGTCTCGGCCTACTGATCCAATATCCTTGATGTGAATAGGCCGCCCGGTCAAGAGAAGCAATTGTAAGTTTGAAAAATTTGACAAAAAACAAAACAGACAAATACTTTCTTAAAGATTGGGCTGACCGATTTTTTACTGCTGCTCACTGCTTGTTGTATTATCTTCGTCATTTCGTCAATTCAACATTTCTATGGTAAATTACCCATATGTAGCGCTTAAAGATTTAAAATGATGTTTTTGTTTTTGTCTGTGTCGGTTTTTTACTTCCTGTTGCAGGGATTTAGCTAGGATTTTGAGACCATTAGTCACTTTTGCGCATAAATTTAGAGGCACAATGTGTAGTATGAGATACTTATTTTATGATTTATAATTTTTCTGTATTTGGTTGTATTTCAATATGCACATCATTGTTCCAGATTTATAATGCTCTTTCTGGTTCCTAGTTCCTATTACATCTATAGCATTTTTGCTCTGTATTTGAATATTATTTATATTTGAATATTAATTATTCATTTCATTCCTCTTCAAAGACTGAAAGAAGTTATGATAGTATGTAAAGTGAAACTTTCTATAACCTATTACACATACAACTTTCTATAAATTTGTATTATAAAAGAAATTATTTTGCAAAATATTAAACAAATGTTGTTTATAAACACTTTTTAAGCTTTAATAGTGGTAAAATATGAATTTTCTGTTATAATCCCCATAGCAAATATCAGCATATGTTTAATTCTAAAAAAATAAATTCATTTTAAAGACATCATTAAAGGGAAATAACCCAACTTTCAAAAAACGTGATCTTTTAACAAAAATTCAAAGGGGAAGTTTGACCTGTTAATTATGAAAATTCTGCTGAAAGAAAGATTTAAATGTTCAAAACATTAATGATTAACACAACTGATAGTTAATTGCCATACAGGTGAGCAGGTTACCTCTGATTGACCGGTAATTAATGATAACAGGCCAGGAACACAGGTAATCAAATCGCCGACGGTGTTTGTTTACAACTGAACTAATCCTTTAATTAGCATTACAGGTGTAATTAAAGTGTCAGTTTGGACAATTAGATTACAGTGACAAAGATTATGGACATAATACTTTAATTTTGGCGATTTTTGAAATTTCAAGTGACGAATTGCAGGCTTAAAAAATTTGCCACTTCCAAAAAAGATTCGTCAATGGCGAAAGTGACGAGCGCTAGCTAAATCACTGTGTTGAGTTCCCGACTGTGTAATTTCGGACCAATGACGGAAACTGCGATTCCGTAATTAATTAAGTTAATTAGCTAAGTGCAGGCACAGTTGCATATTCTGTAATTGTACTTATTTTTCGCATTGTACTTATTTTCATGAATTTCGTGGTTGGCAACTTTCCGTGAAAATAAGAACCCGCGAATGTAATAATTTAACATTAAAATTATAAGGAAAGCACTCTCTTCTGTGAAATTAAATACACGCAAAGTTGACTAGAATGGAATCCTCGCGAAAATAAGTACCTGTGAAAATTAGCAGTTACAGTATGCCTATGAAATTTTAAAATGGCACAAGAATCCCAACTTTTGGATATATGAAGCTTAGTTGTAGTATCTGTTGTTTCTGCAGCAACCTGGCTAACAAAAAGTCATTATTTTAGTAGTATAGATAAGATGGCATTTAGCATGACCATATCATAGCGAAGAAGACAATCATACTGTTTATGGAATCAGGTAGCAGTACATGTGAATTAAACACACAGGCCTATATAGCAGCACTATATATCATTTCATCCAGTATCGTAAATGCAAGCTTGCAACTTGTTAGTCTTTGGGCCATCTCTGCAATGATAAATTCATTGAGATTGAATTTGGTATTTGGCACTAAAAACGGTAAAATCAGATCAATAAAATTCCTCAATATATATGAAACCTTACCAAACAAAAATTAAGAGTATACAGGAATCAGTTTCTCTGTCAGTTGTTACATTTAATTCTAATGGGAGATAATTCAACTTAGTATTCCTATGAGTATACTTGATGTACCTCTATACTTTATATACATATATGCACTTTAAATGGAAAACTTATGATACAGGTAGCTGAACAAGTTTTATCCAGACAAGAGCAGATGGATACTGAGAACGCCAAATCTAAAGAAGGTATGAGTATTGTACTAAATGCCACATCAGAATTCTGTCGAGCTTTGGGAGATATTCCTACCTATGGACAGTCTGGGAACAGAGAGGAAGATAAAGATGAATTAATGGTATGTGGTGAAACTTTCTTTGTTTAATTTTTAGCTACTCACTTCTGCTGATACATTTTAGCTTAGAAAAATGTAGTTTAAATTTTTTATTTTCTAGAAAATTTAAAGAAGAGTATTGTTTTTGAAAACAGAAAAGCTTTAAAACTATAAATTTCAATTTATGCTGTATGTTATGCGTTTTAATCAATGCATATTATTTTCTCTACAGGACTTTGAACGTGAATTAGCAGAAGAACGACAACGGCGACAAGAGGAAGAAGACCAAATGTCAGGATGGAACAGGGTGGAAATTGACCAGACACCAGTTGATATAAGTGTAAGTTTATTACATATCAGCTGTATTATTTTTAGAATTACTGGAAATTAGATTGATATTTTAAGTGTATTAAAAAGATCATGTGTACATAATTTTGCTTAATGCATATGACACAAGATAGTAGATAAGACTATACTTTCGTGCTGGACATGTAGATAATGTCCTAACATAGATGTGCTAGTTAAATCCTAAGACAGGTAAAACTTATTAATTACAATTTGCACTATTGCTATTGGTGCTTGTAACATTGAAGACTAGCTCATCATTCGGATAAAATTATATTGTGAAAATACTATTGTCTATGGGGAACCAATTTTCCTGCACTTTGTGGTTCACTAAAACAACGAAATTAAGTTCCCAACAAAATGCATATTTTACCTAAAGTTTTATTGTATTGAATTTGAGACCACAAATATAAGTACCCACAAAACAGTGAAACTTATCAAAACCATGAAAATTGATGTCCATTTATAAAAGTACTTTCACAGTATCAGCATTTACCTTTCTGAATAATTGTACTAAACAAATTTACAAATAAATATAGCTGAATGACTGATTACAAAGTACATGTATTTAAACATTTTTCAGTACAAAATCATACACATAATTTTACTAAATTGGCATACTGACCAGAAATATAAAATATCTAAATTGAATGTTGAATGAGTCCTGTGTTATCACTCATTTTTAGCTCACCTGGCTATGCCAGGGTGACTTTTTGCCATCACTTGGCGTCCGTCGTCCGCCCGTCGTCCGTCAACAATTTCAAAAATCTTCTCCTCTGAAACTGCTGAGCCAATTGTAACCAAACTTGGCCTGAAGCATCACCAGGGTATGCAGTTTAAAAATTGTATTCGATTAGTCCGAAGACCAAACAACATGGCTGCTGTTACTAAAAATAGAACATAGGGGTAAATTGCTGTTTTTTGCAAATAACTCAAAAACCGTTTCAGATATCAAAAGTCTGACATGGGGTAAAAGTGATCAGCATAGCAAGATCTACCTGCCCTGCAATTTTGAAGAAAATCTGATTACCCGTCTTGGAGTTATTGCCCTTTTTTCCCATAAAATTTTCAAAATTTGTGCATTTTTTATTTTTTATTTCAAAAAGTGTAACAGATAGAGGTCAAGTGTAAATTGCAAAAATGTTCATCATATCAAGATCTACCTACCCTGAAATTCTGAAGAAAATCCCAAAACCCTTTTAGGAGTTATTGCCCTTTTTTCACCAAATTTTTAAAATTTTCATATTTTTCATCTTTTCTTTCCAAAACTATAAAAGATGAAGGTTAAGTGTAAATTGATGAAATGTTTGCCATGCTGTGGCGACTTCAAAACTGATGTTGAAAATTGTTCCTTGACCGCCATTTTCAAAATGGCCGCCAAAAAAGGCGGGAAAATTCA
>MJUU01039612.1:168367-178417 GCA_002080025.1 Modiolus philippinarum
TCTTCTCAGAAACTACTAGTCCAATTAGAACCAAACTAAGCCACAATGGTCCCATCCAAAAAATGCACCTGGCAGGTCTTTACCTCATCCAAGATGGCCACCATCTAGAACATAGTTTTTACATTGGCCTTATTTATTTTAAGGGGAACCTCTGCCCAAATTTTTGAATTTTTATTTGAATTGTGGTCTGAATGTTTTAATTTCAGCAATATGTATTACCTTAATAATAAGGGGAACCCCTGTCCAATTTTTTTTTGAATAGTGTCCTGTTATGGGTTGTAATGGATGGTGGATCTTTGGGTTGCCATGGAAGCCAAACAAGAATACTGTTATTTAAGAAAAAAAAAGTATTCTACTAAATTTTATGTTTTGTTTTTCCTATTGGAAATGCCTTTTATCTATGTCAGCTATGGTCCAGGTGAGCGATACAGGCTCTTGAGAGCCTCTTGTTCAAGAAATGAAATCTTTTATTTTTCATCAGATTTCATTTGATTTTTTTTTTTTGGTTTGTTTTGGAGTCCTATTGTTGTAAGCTTTTGGTAGTATGTCAAAAGATACTCTTACCGTTTCTTAGCTATAAGGGGTCAAAGTGGCTGGAATTGCAATTTTTTAAAATATGTAAAATTTTTAATGTGTTTTAATGGGGTTCCTTTCTTTGTATCCTCTTATGGTATAGTTAAAGTAGTATGTTGACCAATTTGACATACCTCTTACAATTTCTGATATATATAAGGAATTATAAGGGCTAATTTTTATTTTCCTTAGTTTGTGTGCAGCTAATAACCGGGTCAACTCTTTATTGTGTCCATCTATTTACTGTATCAATCTCTTTACTGGGTCCTCATTCATTTTGAATTACACTTGTTCAAATTTCAGTGTTCGACATGCTGCGGTCGTATCATGCTACACTTGGCATAGCCCTTTATTGAGTATTACACTGAGGTATGATTAATAAGAGTCATGTTATTACTTGATGTGAAAGTATTGTTATTGCTGGTATTTTCAAACTAAAGAAACATAAATTTCAGTTTCAACATTTTTACCTTTCAGTGCAAGCATAGCCAAATCAAAGTGAATGGAACAACAAACAGAAAATATTTACGGTTGTTAGAAATTTTCACCTACTATTACATGTATATGAGAGGGCCATTAATTCCATTGTTAAGTAATAAAATGTGTAAATGTGATTCACAGGATTATAGTGCTTGTTCATTGACAAATTATGTCCAATATTGACTTACTCTGAAGGAATAATATCCAAAAGGGAGTACAAAATAGCAAAGTGTAGCACAGTTTTAAATATGACAATGAACTCTTGCAAGCTACATCTCATAGTGACTTGATAGATTCAGTCTCATAAGTATATAATCTGATCTCATTGATGTCAGATAATTACTTCCCCCTTTATTAATGTATTTTATTTGTATAAATAAAAATTAAGATTTTGTAATTATTATTGTTGAAAATTTATATCCCAATAAGTTAAGCAGTAGTTATTGGTTATGATGGGAGAAAGATGATTATGAAGCAGAAGTGAAATGAATGGTTGTATCAGGGTAGGTAGGTGTGGCCTGCAAACAAAGTACAAAAATCTAGCAAAATGACAACCAAGACAACAAAACTCTTCATACACATCTGCAAATACAGGTATAACTAGAAATCATCAAGATGGCAACAATCTCTGATTGACGAGTTGGACATTAATTTGACCTTGAGGTCAGCTGGTACTAACCTTGGTATATAACGCATTGAACAAGGGCCACGCATAGCTATATATCTCCACCTCTCCAGGAATTTTAAACCCTACATATTTATAGATTAAGGAGTATAATTCCTACAAAAATATTTGACCAGGACTCATCTTTGAACTCCCTTTAGACATTTTGAACTAAAGCTACTGTATAGATATTGTCCAAATCCACTGAGAAATAAATTTGCTAGAGCACTTACAAGGCTATTTTGTCTATTTTCAAAGTTAAAAAGGGGCATAACTCATACAAAAATATTCGACCAGGACTCATCTTCAAACTTCCTTGAGACATTCTTGAACTGAAGGCAGCTACTGTATAAATTAGATCCAAATCCATTGAGAAATAAATTTGCTAAAGCCCTTACAAGGCTATTTTGTCAATTTCCAAAGTTAAAAAGGGGCATAACTCCCGCAAAAATATTCAACCAGGATTCGTCTTTGAACTCCATTGAGACATTCTTGAACTGAAGCTACTGTGTAAGTTTTATCCAAATCCATTGAGAAATAAACTTGCTAGAGCGCTTGGAATTAAGGCAGAAGGACGGATGCCAGCCATTACCATATCCCCACATGGTGTTGCTGCCTGCGGGGATAATTAAAGAGATCTATCCACATGTCAAATACCAAAAGCGTATCTCAACAGACAAAAATGTTATAGCCTGGCAAATAATTATCTGACCTTGAGGACAAAGTTCAAGGTCAAAGGTCACCAATCATAGTATGCAACACATTGTCTTGAAGTGATTTATCTACATGCCAAATACCAAAAGCCTACCCCAAAAGTGAAAAAAAATGTAGGTAAAGCTATGATAAGACTCGTTATTAAGAAAGCAATAATCTGATCTTGAAGACAAAGTTCAAGATCAAATGTCATCAATTATGGCACTTTACACATCATCTTAAAGTGATCTATCTACATGCTAGATACCAAAAGCTTGCCTATAAAAACAAAAAAGTCATCACCCTGATACAACTGTCTTACGGACGGATAGACAGACACACCGAGAGATGAATGCATAGACAAACTGACTGCTATAGGGCGTCGCTACTTTGTGGCGACCCTAATGTAAACTTCCTAAAGGATAAGTTGAAAAGTGACTATGAAATGCAAGCATACCTCATAACCTTTGATTAAGCTAAACAAGAGCTATTGCCATATGGCAGCCAAATATACCCCCCGCTCATTGAACCCTGAATCGATATGGTAAGTGCAAAATTAAGTTGGTGTGGACACAATACAGGTGTGGACACAGTACAAGTGTGTACACAATACAAGTATGGACACAATGATATAATCTTCAAGAAAGAACTTTTCACAAGGGTTCCAATGAAAACACTAAATCAGACAAATATAAAATTCACCTTTTTTTCAGCCTATTTGACATTTTGCACATCTACATATAGTGTTCTTCCTTTGTCTAAAGTTTCATCAAAATCCTTCAAGTGGATTAAGAGGAGTTGTGCATATGAGGTTACCCATACATAGGGAATCAATGAAAACTCAAAGTCAAATTATCTCCCCTTCCTGGTTTCGAATAATAATTATATTCCTTCATGTACATCTCCATATAGTGTTCTTACTTTGTGTAAAGTTTCATTAAATTCCTTCAAGTGGTTTAAGAGCAGTTGCGCTTACAAGGTAACCCATACATAGGGAATCAATGAAAAGTTGAAGTCCAATTATCTCCCCTTCCTGGTTTTGGACAATAATTATATTCTTTCATGCACATCTCCATATAGTGTCCTTCCTTTGTGTAAAGTTTCATCAAAATCCTTCAAGTGGTTTAAGAGGAGTTGCGCTTACGAGAAGTGTGGACAGACGGACGGACAGACAGACAGACAGACAGACAGACAGACAGGGTGATTCCTATATACTCCCCAAACTTTGTTTGCGGGGGATATAATTATTAAAGTCAAAAATAGTAAAAAAGTTTTCAGTGGTATATATATGACCCCATTTTACAACATATCAAATGCTGTACATATTAAATGGACAACAAAAAAGACTCCAAACTCATATTTGAACTATTCAAATGAATTTTTGTCATATTATTCAATGTGCATAAACATTTAATTTCAATCTCTTTGTGATGAAAATCGTATAGTGACATACAGAAACAATATGATGGCAACATAAACTGGATTTAGGATTGATGTTTGGTTGTTTGGTAGTGACAATCATAAAATCACATGACTTAGACCTAAAAAATTTACTGCTAAGTTTTGTGATTGGATCAGTTTTTTTTTTTTAAACTTAAGTGTTAGTATCAATGATATTAGTTATGTGGAGTAATGAGAATTGAACCATCAGACCATCAGACCAAAAAAGAATGGTCCAGAGACAATTATAACAGCAGAAACACAAACAACACTTAAGTACGACACAGAAATACAGATGAACACCACAGACCTAATTAAATCCCATGAATGAGATCAGGTACACCGATAGAGTAAGCATCTCTTGTGTCTTATGAGACACCCTGGCCTTGGGTAGTGTGCGACTCTCTGCAAAACAGCCTTTGTCTTTGACCTAAAGTGACCATATTTAGTTTTCATGATAGGCTTCTTATCACTATAAATTGTGGCTATGAAATACACGATATTGTATGCATGTTTTTCATAACCTTTGACCGTGCACAAGTATTTGACAATATATTCAGTATTCATGATGAGGTCAGCTTCTCAACAGTGAAAATTGATACACAAATGAAAATGTGGTTTGAATGTTCATCGTTGGTAATTTATGAGTCAACTATATAAATTTGGCCATGACCTTGTTAGATTTTTGTTGTTTTTTCAGTTTGTAAATAACTGCAAATGGTAGGTTTTTGATATTTGGTATAATAGCAGGTCTTGTAAAGTTCATCAACCTGGACTTCGGTTTTGCATTGCATTGATAAAATTGAGTTATGATTCTCAATATTTTAAAAGGCAGGTCTAGATAGATTGGCGAGACATGTATTAAGGTCTACACTAGTGACTTAACCATGCACAATAGTCTAGCTATCACAAGGAAAGCAGAGTTTTTAAAAATTTACCCTTTTTAGCTCACCTGGCCTAAAAGGCCATGTGAGCTATTGCCATCACTTGGCATCCGTCGGCGTCCGTCTGTTCGTCCGTCCGTCGTAAACTTTTTCAAAAATCTTCTCCTCTGAAACCACTAGGCCAATTTTAACCAAACTTGGTCTGAATCATTACCAGGGTATCTAGATTCAAAATTGTGTTTGATTAGTCCGAGGACCAAACAACATGGCTGCCGTTACTAAAAATAGCACATAGGGGTAAATTGCTGTTTTTGGCAAATAACTGGAAAACCGTTACAGATATCCAAAATCTGACAGGAGTAAAAGTGATCAGCATGGCAGGATCTACCCACCCTGCAATTTTGAAGAAAATCTGATAACCAGTTTTGGAGTTAATTCCCTTTTTTCTGGAAATTTTTCAAAATTTTAATATTTTTTATTTTATCAAAAAAAACTATAGCAGATAGAGGTCAACTTTAAATTGCAAAAATGTTCAGCGTATCAAGATCTACCCACCTAAAATTTTGGAGAAAATCCCAAAACCCTTGTAGGAGTTACTGCCTTTTTTTCACAGAATTTTCAAAATTTTCATATTTTTCGTCTTTTATTTCCAAAACCATAGAAGATGAAGGTTAAGTGTAAATTGATAAAATGTTTGCCATGCTGTGCTGACTTCAAAAGTGGTGTTGAAAATCGTTCTTTGACCGCCATTTTCAAGAAGGCCGCAAAAAAAAGGCGGGAAAATTCAACATTGTTCAATTTCAATAAAATTTGGTTTCCAGATGATATTGATGTTGCGACTTCAAAACCAGTGTTGAAAGTTGTTTTTTGACCGCCATTTTCAAAATGGCCACCAAGAAAGGCGGGAAAAATCAACGTTGTCTGATTTCAATGAAATTTGGTTTCCTAATAGGTATTGATGTGGCAACTTCAAAACCAATGTTAAAAATTGTTCGTCGAATGCCATTTTCAAAATGGCCGCCGAAAAAGGCTGGAAAATTCAACATTTTCAGATTTCAATGAAATTTGGTTTCCAAATAGATATGGATGTTGCGACTTAAAAGAATTGATGTTGAAAATTGTTCGCTGAACGCCATTTTCAAAATGGCCACCAAAAAAGGCGGGAAAATTCAACATTTTTAGATTTCAATGAAATTTGGTTTCCAAATAGATATGGATGTTGCGGCTTCAAAAAATTGATGTTGAAAATTGTTCGTTGAACGCCATTTTCAAAATGGCCACCAAAAAAGGCGGGAAAATTCAACATTGTCCAATTTCAATGAAATTTGATTTCCAAATAGGTTTTGATGTTGTGACTTCAAAACTGATGTTGGAAATTGTAAATGCCCGCCATTTACAAAATGATGTTTTTGACTTCAAAACTGGTGTCGAAAGTGGTCCTTAGCAAGAATGTTTTTTGTCAAAAAAGCAAAACAAATTAAGAATTATAACATGATCAGACTTTTAAATACAGTTCAAGATATTAGTGGTGTTCCAGCTACCAAAGATTGAGAGACTGAAGTTCAACTGTATAACTTGCAATGTAAGCTTGATTGTCGTATTGTGCTTCATAGTTCTCTTCACAATACAAGAAATATGTTTAAACTAGATTATAAAGGGGAACCCCTGCCAAAATTTTTTTATGGAAACGGGGACTTGGAATGTTTTGATTTCAGCAATATGCATTATCTGAATTATAAGGGGAACCCCTGCCCAAATTTTTTCTTGAATGATGGTCTGAAATGGGTTGTAATGGATAGTGGGGCTTTGAATTATTGTGGAAACTGCTGAATCTACTTGCCCAATTGGAACCATACTTGGTGACAACTGTCCATAGTCGGTACCTATAGAAGAATGTGTCTGGTAAGTCTGCATGTATTCCAAGATGGCCGCCAGCGGGGGACATAGTTTAACATTGAACCCTATGGGAAAAACACATTCAAAGACATTCTTCTCTGAAACTACTTGGTCAGTTGGAATCAAACTTGGTCACAATAGGCCTTTAATGGTCTTCTTAAAAAATTATGTCTGACAAGTCTGCACCTCCTCCAAGGTGGCCGCCAGCAGGGACCATTGTTTAACATTGGACCCTATGGAGAAAACACGTTCAAAGATTTTCTCCTTTAAAACTTCTAGAAAATGAGTAATTTAGGCTGCAGTTTATGCCAGTCATGGACCAGGTGAGCTACACAGGCTCTTGAGAGCCTCTAGTTTAAGTCCCCTACCGGCTTCGCCAAAGGGGACTTCAGGTTTGCTCTCTGTCAGTCCCTCACTTTTTTTACCATACTATAAGAGATATTTATCTAATATTTGGTATGTAAGTCTGCCACCATGAGTTACAGATCAAGTTCGAGTTTGGTTCCGGTCCACTTATATTGGACAGAATTATGGGCCTTTGACTTAGAAAATTTTGGAAAAATATAGGTTTTCCGGACTTTTTCTCTAAACCGTTCCAGATATGAAGCTAATATTTGCTATGTGAGTCTACCACTATGAGTTACAGATCAAGTTTGAGTTTGGTTCCGGTCCATTGATTTTGGACAGAGTTATAGGCCTTTGACTTAGAAAATTTTGGTAAAATATAGGTTTTCTGGACTTTTTAGCTCACCTGGCCTAAAAGGCCATGTGAGCTTTTGCCATCACTAGGCGTCAGTCGTCTGTTCGTCCGTCAACAATTTCAAAAATCTTCTACTCGAAACCGCTGGGCCAAATGAAAACAAACTTGACTTGAATCATTACCAGGGTATTGCTTCTCAAAATTGTGTTCAATTAGTCGGCTGGTCAAACAACATGGCTGCTATTGCTAAAACTGGAACATATGGGAAAATTGCAGTTTTTGGCTAATAACTTGAAAACTGTTACAGATATAAAAAATCTGACTGGTTGAAAGTGATCAGCACATGAGATCTACCCACTGTGCAATTTTGAGGAAAGTCTAAAAACCCATCTCGGAGTTATAGCCCTTTTTAGCTCACCTGGCTAATGCCAGGGTGAGCTTTTGCCATCACTTTGCGTCCGTCGTCCGTCCGTCCGGCGTAAACTTTTCATTCAAAGATCTTCTCCTCTGAAACTACTGGGCCAATTGGCACCAAACTTGGCCACAATAGTCCTTGGGTGGTCCCTTACAAAAAAGGTGTTTTTTAGGTCCGCACGATTTTCAAGATGGCCGCCAGCGGGAAACATAATTTTAACATTGGACCCTATGGGAAAACACTTCCAAAGATCTTCTTCTCTGAAACTACTGAGCCAATTGCAACCAAACTTGGCTACAATAGTCCTTTGGTGGTCCCTTACAAATAAGGTGTTTTTTAGGTCGCGCGATTTCAAAGATGGCCGCCAGCGGGAAACATAATTTTAACATTGGACCCTATGGGAAAACACTTTCAAAGATCTTCTTCTCTGAAACTACTGAGCCAATTGCAACCAAACTTGGCCACAATAGTCCTTGGGTGGTCCCTTACAAAAAAGGTGTTTTTTAGGTCGGCGCAATTTCCAAGATGGCTGCCAGCGGGTAACATAGTTTTAACATTGGACCCTAATGGAAAACAATCTTCTTCTTTGAAACCACTGAGCCAATTGGTGCCAAACTTGGCCACAATAGTCTTTTGGTGGTCCCTTACAAAAAAGATATTTTTCAGGATCACGCAATTTCCAAGATGGCCGCCAGCGGGGAACATAGTTTTAACATTGGACCCTATGGGAAAACACTTTCAAAGATCTTCTTCTCTGAAACTACTGAGCCAATTGGTGCCAAACTTGGCCACAATAGTCTTTAGGTAGTCCCTTACAAAAAAGGTGTTTTTCAGGATTGCGCAATTTCCAAGATGGCCGCCAGCGGGTAACATAGTTTTAACATTGGACCCTATGGGAAAACACATTCAAAGATCTTCTCCTCTGAATGTAATGAGCCAATTGGAACAAAACTTGGCCGCAATAGTTATTGAGTGGTCCCTTGAACAAAGGTGTTTTTCAGGTCAGCGCGATATCCAACATGGCGACCAGCGGGGAACTTAGTTTTTACATTGGACCGTAAGGGAAAACACATTCAAAGATCTCTTCTGAAACTACTTAGCCAATGGAACCAAACTTGGTCAAAATAGTCTTTATGTGGGACCCTGAAAAGAAAACTGTTTTTTTTTAGGTTCACACTTTATCCAAGATTGCTGCCAGCAGGGAACATTGTTTAACATTGGACCACATGGGAAACACTAACAGAGGTCTTCTCCCCTTTAACTAATTAGGGATATTGGATTTATAGTTTAACTATATATATGGGCTCATTAACATAAAATGTCTATGTTAATCAAGGGCCAGGTGAGTGATACAGGCTCTTTAGAGCCTCTTATTCTGTAAAATTTTCAAAATTTTTGCAATTTTTATTTTTTATTTTAAAAATTGTAACAGATAGAAGTCAAGTGTAAATTGCAAAAATGTTCAGCATATAAAGATCTACCCACCCTGAAATTTTGAAGAAAATCCATAAACCCTTGTAGGAATTATTGCCCTTTTTTCAACGAATTTTTCAAATTTTCTTATTTTTATTCCCGGCCACACGAAGTGGTGTGGTATTATGTGATACCCTCAGTCGTGACTGTCCGTCCATCCATCCCCCGAAGGTTTCCGACTGATAACTTGTGAACGAAATATCACAAGATCTTCAAACTTGGTATGCAAGTTGTTTATCACAAAACTCAAGTCAAGTTCGATTTTGGATTCAGAGGTCCAAGGGGTTCTGGAGTTACGCCCCTTGAAACTTTGAAATTTTGCGAATTTTAGGGTTTCCAACTGATATCTTGTGAATGAAATAATATATTGTCTTCAAACTTGGTATGTTACTTGAATACCACAAAACTCAGGCCAAGTTCGATTTCGGGTTCAGAGGTCCAAGGGGTTCTTGAGTTACGCCCCTTGAAACTTTGAAATTTTGCGAATTTTAGGGTTTCTGACTGATAACTTGTGAATGAAATAACACAAGGTCTTCAAACTTGGTATGTAAATTGTTTACCACATAACTCAGGTCAACTTCGATTTTGGGTTCAGAGGTCCAAGGGGTTCTGGAGTTATGCCCCTTGAAACTTTGAAATTTTGCGAATTTAAGGGTTTCCGACTGATAACTTGTGAACGAAATTACGCAAGGTCTTCAAAGTTGTTTACCACAAAACTCAGGTCAAGTTCAATATTTGGTTCAGAGGTTTAAGGGGTTCTGGAGTTGTGCCCCTTGAAACTTTGAAATTTTCCGAATTTTAGGGTTTCCGACTGATAACTTGTGAACGAAAT
>MJUU01039613.1:0-22817 GCA_002080025.1 Modiolus philippinarum
TGAACTAGGACGTAAACTTGAATGTAAGTCAATCATGCAGAAAATATATGTCATAGTGACCTAATTTTGCCTGGATGCTGACCTACCCCTAAAGATGCATGCACATGCAAGGTTAGATGATCCTACCATGTACAGTTACTAATATCTGAACTCAGACGTAAAATTGATTGTAAGTCAATCATGCGGAAAATATAGGTCAAAAGGACCTAATTTTGCCTGGATGCTGACCTACCCCCAAAGATGCATAAATATGCAAGGTTAGATGATCCTACCATGTACAGTTACTTAGATCTGAACTCGGACGTAAACTTGAATGTCTGAACTTGGACGAAAAACTTGAATGTAAGTCGATCATGCGGCAAATATAGGTCAAAGTGACCTAATTTTGCCTGGATGCTGACCTACCCCCAAAGATGCATGCACATGCAAGGTTAGATGATCCTACCATGTACAGTTACTGAGATATCAACTCAGACCTAAAATTAAATGAAAGCCAGTCAAGCCGAAAATATAGGTCAAAGAGACCTAATTTTCCTGGAGGCTGAGAGTTAGCCCACGATGCATCTGTACACAAAGTTTGATGACCCTACCCTTCATAGTTACCAAGATATATACCTAAATGCGGACGCGGATGAAGACACGGACGGGGTACTCCAATATTCCCCTTCAACTTCGTTGAAGCGAACTAAAAAGGAATCAAATTATAAAAATATAATTTATATCTAAATACGGTGGAGCAATATTAAATTCAAATTCAAATTCTTTATTGTCATAAATGTTTGTGACAAACAAATAAACAACATGTATAACATAGTTTACTTTTGTAGACATATGAAAAGAATTGGCAATATTCCTGTGTTATTGTGTGAGCCGTCGACCATCCATCAAATAATACAAATTATACGCCATGGAGTCCTATAATTGATATAATTTGTAAAATTGCGACATCTTTATCTCATACGAACTAGAGCATGTCGAAACTGGCGTTGTCGGAAGGGCCCCGCAATTTCGATCCTGAAATTCCATGCAAAAGTAAAATTGAGGTAAGTGTGGATTCACATTCTGTTTGACACAAATGTGTTGATACAGTAATTTGCTGAATACAGTGAATTCTTGAATTTTTACCAAACCATGTCATTTTTCAGCTTCAGACTTAATATCAAATCATTCCAAATTGATACAAGTCTAAAAATCTTATGAAGATAATTTGGTTTATAGTAAAAAGTAAAAGTATTGGCAAACAGGAAGTGGTTGATCGACAAATTTGAAAAACCATTTTTGCAATACAACTCACAACTTCAAACCAAATTTCCAATCATTCCCTCCAGTAGAAGCCAAGAAATCTGTGACCGAAATTTAGTTTTTAGTAAAAAATCAAAGTCTCAGCAAACAGGAAGTGGATGTCCGACAAACTTGAAAATTGCTTACACAATACAACTCATCATTTCCAAGCTTCACACCAAATTTCAAATCATTCCCTTCCGTAGAAGCCAATAAATCTTTGACGGAAAATTTGGTTTTTAGCAAAAATTCAAAGTATCGGCAAACAGGAAGTGGGTACCCGACAAACTTGAAAATTGCTTACACGATACAACTCATCATTTCCAAGCTTCAGGCCAAATTTCAAATAATTCCCACATATAGAAGCCAAGAAATCTGTGACGGAAAAAATTGTTGACAGACAGACGGACAGACGGACAGACAGACGGACAGACAGACGGACAAAGTGAAAACTATAGGGCACACGCATCTCGATGCGGGGCCCTAACTAGTTTTCGGCACATACACCATTTGCAAGGATGGTCTCAAGGAACATCCTATAGCACGTTAAACACTTTTCATATAGTTCGGCAAGGTGCAAATCGCTTAAAAATGTAAATGCCCAAGGTCGGCAGTACTCTACGGGTATTCCGGCTTCCTCCTACTAAAACTGACCGTCACGATATAGCTGAAATACTATTGAAAACCCATACAGTACAAACCAAAATAGAAAAAAACAACAACAACAAAAAATGTAAACCACAATAGTCTTGACTTCGTATACTTGACAACTGGTCTGGATTCGATTGTGCCGTATGAAGTGGCGTATGACATTTGCGCCGATATTTTTAGTCTGAAGAAATGACAAAAAATACCTGTTTTTGACATGAAATTAACAAGTAGAAATCAGCGGAAATGAAAGAAATAATAGGCGCAAATTAAAGAAAAAAAATGGGCGCAAATGTGACAAAAATCGGCGCAAATGAAAAAAAAAAGTATGCAGACATGAAATGTCAAGTAAAAATGGTGCAATGTTAATATTTAAGACCATTATAGGGACACGTGCACAACCTTTTATTTTCGGAAGGGGCCTGAATTTTTTTTTTTGGTGGATCGTACAATTCTTTATGCCCGCTTTTCTTTTATAAGACAGTCATTAGGACTTGGGATAGGAAAACCTTAGCTGATATAATTATATCTTCCCTATTATATTCGTTTATTTCATTTTGTTTTTGTTTAATACATGCATATGTTTGTATTGCCATAACCCAAATGGGTTCTATGTATGCGATTTTGAATGAAATATAACACATATCATTAAATCCTAAAAACGAAGTTAATGTACACTGGTATTGCCTTATCCGTCCATTGGTCCGTGTGTCCTTGGACATTTTTTATGGAGCTTATCTCGAAAGCCCCGTTATATTGTATATAAGATGAGGCTTTTATATGTTGGAATAACTTGTTTGTAATCCCTTTGCATTTTGCGCAAAATAAGTGTGTTTTAATCAACCCCCGTTACAAATACTACCAGAATATCAGCTGTCTAATGTTTTCAGATTGACGGAAATTGATTCCAAACTTTTTAAAAACTTTATAATATTTTTGAATTTCTCGATAGCCCTTCAATATTTAAAATTTTTAAAAATTATTTTAGAATGTTAGCAACTAACAGTACGTGTTTTTGTTTTTGTTTTCTTGTTTTATTGAGATTGATTCATCATATTTTGAAAAAAATAATACAGCACATGCCAATACCATTATTATTTGAAACAATTTTACTAACTATAAGAATTAATATCAACTTTTACTAAAAGAATCAGGGGTCTGAGAAAAGGATTGAAGACACCTCACCACCTCCTTCAACACAAAAACCCCTAACTTGAAAGTCCAATATAAAAGTCTGGTTCTTTGGCTATTCAATTTTCCCAAGTTGGGAGAGCAAACATTTTTTGTTCAAATAAATTTTTACTTACCAGGAAGGGAAACAAATATTTTCATTTTTTAATTGTTGTATCAAAGGACAAAAATGATTAAATCAAGCTTATGAAATATATGACATAATTAGAGCAACATCTTAAATAATATACTATATAGAAAGAAATGAGTCAAAAGCGAAAATCCCAAGACAACAACTTTCGAATTCAGAGAGATAAAAAAATATACTGCTCCATCCCCATAGCCCCAAAAATACAATGAATATTCTGGAATATCCTGCGGAATAAAATAGTTGATTCAACCACTCTAACATCATGAGTATTCCCATGAAGATTACAAAACGAATACCCAGGACCATGCAGGAAAATATCTAAAACCAAAAAAAGATGTAAAAAAATAATGGAACAGCTTCTTTTCCTTTTCTTTATCTTCAAATCATGCTTATTTATAAGTATTTGTCCAAAAAGTACACTGCCGTACAAAAAATAATTGATTTTTAGATTATTGCTTTAGTGTTCATTATCGATACTCTAACTTTCGACGTCTATTACTGCGACGTCATCTTCAGTGCAAGAGAAAAATCAAGCGACGTGTGACCGAAAAAGCCATTTTTTGTTGGTATATTCCATTATATCTTTCTTATGAGTTCAGCGACCTATTGTTTTTATTGCCTTATTCTAATTAATACAAACAACTTTCTAATTAATACAAACAACTTTAAATGCTCTGAAAATATGAGGAAAAAATCAACAGCAGAATTTTCATAACTGAATGGAAAAGATAACAAAAATATTTAATATTTAGCGCAGGACAGTAATTAAGCGTTAAATTAATTATACCTCTTTCATTCGAGAGTTTGTTCTTTAATAGAATTGAAATCTATAGACTTCCCGGAGTATAATACAGAAATCCATTTGCAATTTCAACTATTATTACTGAAATGGCAAGGGCTTGAAGTTAACTTTCTCATTTCTCCATCTTCCGAATTTAGCTACTTTTCATGGCGCTATAGCAACAAAACGAAATCGATGACCTATATTTTTTATTCTTGAAAATTGTACAAAATACCATGAAGAATGATTATGCTAAGTTTCATGAAAAAATCAACTGTAGAAATGATTAGTTGGTTTGGTCTTTAATTTTGACTTCATGCTGACAAATCCTAAATGAACAGGTGAACTGAACACTAAATGTGACATGACAAAATCCATTGAAATAAAATTATTTGGAATGTCATATGGAGAAAATGAAATTCTAACATGGCTCCTATTAATCATCAACCAGTATAATACTCGATATCCATATACCTCGCACTTGTGCAAATGGCGTCCGAAAAAGAGTAAAAGGGGTGCAAAACAACCAAATTTTTTAATCTTGTTTGTCTTAGTTTGTGAAGGAAATATATGTTATGAACATTTTTAAACTTAATCATGTTATTCAGACACTTAAATGTGTATTGTTTTGCTTTTGATTTGGATTTTGAACTTGCATCTGTTTGAAACTGTCACTTTGTGTATTGTGACGTCATCAACACAGACAGCAATTGAAACGGGAAATCTGTCTTGTCTTAGGTCATTCAGAATGGAAAATTCCATTTTCTGTCATATTAGAATCGAAATAATAAGCTCTGGGTTAAATCTGAATATATAAGCCCAGCTCATGGTTAAATTTCCAATAATCATATACCTTAAGTAACTCCAACAAAATTTGTGTTAAGAAACATGCTTTTAATTTGAACTAAAACAAGTTACAATGTATGATGTAAATAGATTGTACAACACCAAAACATTTTTGCAGTTACATGTATATAAAAGATAACATATTTACATTTTAGTATACTACATAAGTATTGACGTGCTTATTTCCATATGCAAAGAATATGGGACTTTTGAGTCATGTTCACTCCGGCAACAAATCTACTATTATACAAAAAAATCAATACATCAATACCTTTAGAGGAATCACTAATTAAAGGACACTGTTGAGCTAAGGGTGATTTATATTTAATCACTTTGTAGCACTTCAGGTTGATTGTTTTTTGTCAATTAAAATTTAATTAAATATTTGTAAGGTAGGACAAATTATTAGTACACATCAATTTCATAAATAGTTTGTTTTATATAGTGCTATATATTTATTTCAATAGATCAGGAATGCAGTTATCCTTCTCACTGGTATTTTAGGAGATTGTTTCTGCCTTCAATTACACAAGAGCTCCTATCTCGAAAGTCCTGTATTTAAGAATTGAATGCATTATTTTGAAGTTTCATTGGGATATGAAAGGGTTGACCGAAGCACATTTTTAATAAAGCGCGGTAGCGCTTCATGTTGAAATTGTGCGCCCAGTCAACCCTTTCATAGTCCCTATGAAACTTCAAAATAATGCATTCAATTCTTATAATTACATTTTAAACCCGAAATATAAAAAACAACTTTATTTACAGGGAAGTACATCATGTACATTGAACACGTGGTCAAATGTGTTTCATGGGAACTTCACATTGATATGCCACATGATCGATGTTCACCTATCAAACTGATGGAATTCAAATGAATATTCATGAAATTTAATTATTTAGATTTACTGTTAAACTTGACAGTAAAAAGTAGGTCTTTACTGTTCTCTGAAAGCACTGAATGAGGGTGTTACAAAATAATGAGATTGTGTATATTGTAAGAGTCAAAATTTTGATATCTGTAATAATCTGTATGTTTTTGGATGGTCTTGTCTAGTTATAGTGACAATTTGTATAAGAATAACATGTATAACCACTTCTTCATGTTCTTATTAAACAATTCTATTTAACATAATGAGTCTGGATTCAACACATAATTTGTTGCAACATTTTGAATTGAGATTCATGAGTATACATTGTATGCCTATCAGGCATTTAAAACTAGCTGTAAATTATTGGACCATTTGATCAGTGCAATTAACTTGCAGATGGTCTGGCTGCATGTTTGTGAATGAGGGTCCAACACATCAAGATTTGAACCAAGTACAAGATATGCCCATGACTTTATGTTTATAATTATTGTTTTAGAAAACTGAGAATTCAATCCATATTAGTACGTAGCTGAATTGTTTGCAGGTTGGTTCCATTTACTGAAAAAGGGGAAATTTTCATGAGAGGTTTATTTTCAAATATTTCACAATGGGCATATATTAGAAAAAATTTCCCCTCACGTCAATTTATTTTATTACAATGTACAGAAACAGCAATGAGAATTGCAAAAATAAAAACCATGCAAAAAAGGTAAGGAATCAATATCACGAAAATTAAACTACAAGAAAATATTCTTTTTACAGTAATGGAAAATTTTACAGAGATGTTATGCCAATGATGCTATTTCTAAAGTATGGTTGTGAAAAGGTATTTCTGTTTGATGTGATTTATTGTTTGATACAAGGGTAATACATAACTAAAGACTAATGGACCCATAAAGCTTGCCTTTCCTGTGCAAAGCTAGCAACGAGTGTTTGTCTATTGAACTGAGATGCACTTCTATTTTTGAACATTTTGAATCATTAATTGGTGATTACCATGTGAAGTTTAAATTCTAAACCCTCAAAATTTCTTGAAATTTATGAAAGCATTATTATTACATTGTACATAGTACAGCAATATGAGGAGAGGCTACAAATTGGTGCAGTCATTTTGCTAAAGCACTCCTCCTACAGTCTTGATGGAATGTGTCGGTCCAACTAGCAAAACCGAAAATATGGTAGAAGCCTGAAGGACAGGTAAAAAAATCATTAAGTTTAGAAGTCAGACATCGTTTTGAAGCTGACCCAGTGCCAAGAACCATAAGTTGGTGGAAAATGGCCACCACTTGAGGGCTCTAAAGCGTCTTTGGAGCTGTTCTAGAGAAAAATAAAATGCACAACTTCCGATTCTTAAATTAGTGTCACTTCTATTATTTACCAATCCAACTGCAATATTATGGATTTAGTGTTTTATGTTTGTTAATGACTTCAAGATGAAGAAGAACAACAAAAGCATTGTTCCTTTTGTTCCACATTATTATGTATTAGTATGGATTTTATCCCATGTACATTTATATCATAACTTTTCATTCGTTCATTGGGATATTTTCAGTCCACCAAAAAAAAAAACAGATTTATGTTTAAAAGAATAACTTTTATGACAAGTTCAAGTTATATATTTAATTCAAATTATGGCTTGAATATGAGACATTGTGTTTTATTTTTGGTTTTGATAACACTACTTTTCCAGGTAAAGAGTAGAATTTATTTAAATCTTTTGTAAAAGCTGAAACCAAGGAGGTATATTGAGAAGGATAGGACACTTGTTACACATTTAAAATCTTTAGCCATGTTAGCTGAGTGTCTTCTGAACTAACTACTAACAAAAAAAAAATGTTAAACATGAATTTTACTGAAATGATGCATTTCTGAAAGCTAAATGATTTTTATATTTGCAGAGTAAAATTATTGTTTCATTATAGCAAGTACCAGTGCACTTTCTTCAATATACTTGATTGAATTTTATAATCAAAACATTTTCATTGCTTTTTTTTGTCACTTCCAGCATGTCCAGTTTACATCGGTAAGAATGCACCACAATTTGGATCTTAAGGCCTTTCAAGTAAAAGTACCGGTAAACCATGGAATTTCACAAATATTTTTTTTTCTTAATGTTATACATCTACTGCACTCCCACATCAAATTCTGTGACCATCATTATTTTATATACTGTGAAAGTACTCTTGTTTGTGGGGTTCCAATTTTCATGGATTTCGTGGTTCGCTTTAACCACGAAATTAAGTTCCCAAACAAAATGCATTTAGTTTTAATGCACAGAATTCGAAACCACGAATTCAAATACCCATTTATAAAAACCATGAAAATTGATGTCCATGAATTAAAGTACTTCCACAGTATGTTGTTTTAATGCCTTCAAGATAGTGCCCCAAAATTAACAAAAACTTGTATCTCATTAATATTTCCAAATTATCACAAAATGCTTACCCTTGTCAATATGTCCTTGCTGAAACCTTGACATATTTGCATGATAAAAATTTTATTTGGATATCTTATTCACTTTTGACTTAACAGAGTATTTCCTTTAGTATAAGTGAAAAATCTTGTGACTATATCGAATTGCAAATCTCTGTTATGCATGAAGGGTTATACTCAAACCCCAGAACACTATATATAGATCTATGTGTATGACTGAATCAAGGCAATTATGGCAGATTTCCTGGCTCAATAACGTATTATATTTGCAATTCTTCAATGAATATACCAATATTCCTCAAGTAACACCTATAACAACCAATCAATGTTCTATAGAATTCTATTGTATACCAATTTGTCATTACTGGAGTATCAAGATAAACCCCTTCAGGCAGTACAAATTGGTTTAATAGAATTCTATAGAACTCTTGATTGGTTGATTGACAAATAAAAGACAGGAGTTTTGAAGGAGTTGTTATAGGTGTTACTTGAGGAATATTGGTATGTTCATTGAAGAATTGCAAATATAATACGTTAATGAGCCAGGAAATCTGCCATAATTGCCTTGATTCAGTCATACACATAGATCTATATATAGTGTTCTGGGGTTTGAGTATAACCCTTCATGCATTATTGCAACACCAGCATGTTTGTTGACATCGTCAAGGCAACCATGTTCAACACTTCAAACTCTGCAGTTAGGATATGCAGTGTCTTGCATCGACTTAGCCAACCATACATGTCATATTCTCTCATAACCTAACCCTCATGCAATCCACTACATTCCCGTGAGGCTGAGGGAACATAGACTAGTGGACTGAGGATTATGTTAGCGTATCTATCTCTCAATGTGCCACAGGGGCACGTATCATAGATGATTTTTAAGGTAAAATTACTGGCTTGTGTGTTCTAAATAGTATAGAAGGCGGATCCGCCTACTATACTATCTAGAACACACAAGCCAGTAAAAGCAAATAGCTCGTTTCTTCTTTGGCGAACTGTAAGCCATGATTATTATCTATTCCTAATGGCATGACTTAATTAAAGCCCTCAAGGTTATATTTTTTATGATAGTTAACATAATGACATCGACCAACTGTATATCACTAGATTACTGCATGATTGAATTATTTCAACCTCTTTTTTATTGCCTGCCTCCAATATTGTAGGTTTCTTACTTTAATGTAATTTTCACGAATACAAGTCAAAACGCCCCATTGCCAAAACGCCCCCACTTATTGTTAAAATGTCCCCTTTCAAAGTAACCCACAATTCCTTGCCAAAACGCCCCCGCCTTATGTCAAAACCCCCCCTTTCAAAGCAATCTTAATATTCCTTGCTAAAATGACCTTACCAAAATGCCCCCAGTTTCCAAACAATCTGAAAATTCCTTGCTAAAATACCCCCTACCAAAATGCACCAAACGCCTACTCTCCAAATAGTCTAATATCACCTCTAAATTTTGCTCGGACTTCTAAAAGGCCCAATCAAATGTCAAAACACCCCCATTCAATATGTCTTTAATTTGGTATTAGTATGTCAAAACGTCTAATGAAGGGCACGATTACTCAGTAGTACATTGCGAAAATGCATTCAATCTGCCTACTCTACTATTTAGAACACACAAGCCAGTAATTTTACCTTAAAAATCATCTATGATACCTGCCCCTGTGAATGTGCCGCTGGAAATGCAAATAGCTTGTTTCTTCTTTGGCGAACTGTAAGCCATGGCATGATTATTATCTATTCATAATGGCATGACTTAATTAAAGCCCTCAGTTATTTTTTATGATAGTTAACATAATGACATCGACCAACTGTATATCACTAGATTACTGCACGATTGAATTATTTCAACCTCTTTTTTATTGCCTGCCTCCAATATTGTAGGTTTCTTACTTCAATGTAATTTTCACGAATACAAGTCAAAACGCCCCATTGCAAAATGCCCCCACTTATTGTCAAAATGCCCCTTTCAAAGTAACCCAAAATTCCTTGCCAAAACGCCCCCGCCTTATGTCAAAACCCCCCCTTTCAAAGCAATCTTAAAATTCCTTGCTAAAATGACCTTATCAAAATGCCCCCAGTTTCCAAACAATCTGATTTCTTGCTAAAAACGCACCAAACTCCTACTCTCCAAATAGTCTAATATCACCTTTATATCACAATATTTATTTTTAAATGATGTTATTTTAATAATTTAATAAAGTACATTCTTTTTTCATTAAACTCTATATAGTCCCTATTTTCATCAACAGATCAAGGTAAAACCTCCCCAGGCCATAACAGATTGATATACAATAGTATTGTTGAACAATTCAAAAGGACACTGAGTATTTTGATTAGTTAACAATAGCAATCCACCAAAAACTTTTTCCAATGTATGTTGTAGTATAGCTATACCTATTGGTAAAAAAATAATGTGAATAGAAGACTCAAATTGCTAAATTGGTTACACAATAGAAACAAGTAGACTGGTAAGGTCATACATAATGGACAATAGAATTAAAAACATATAGGATAAAAGTCACAAGACAAAAAGTCGCAATTTATAAATTGTGCCTTCTGAACAATATTTTAGGAAAGAAAATAACAGTTTGAACAGTGTAAAAAGAAAAGGCAATACACTTGCTAAGTCAATTTCAGCTTTAAATATGAGGCCATGATCTTGGCTTGCCACTCTGTTTATCTACGACATAAAAACAAGGAATGTTTATTCTACCATTTCCTGCATTGAAGTCTGACATGCAGTTAAGTGTATATGACCACTTTGAAAATAATCATTTAAGCCAATTATTTTCCATGCAAGGCTTCTCGACTTATTGTAGGGTTTATTGATACAATGTACACTAATAATTATAATTTGAATTGATATATATGTATGTTTATATTATAATTAATTATTGCTTAATCAGCACCTGTTTGACAAGAGGCAGTACACTGTCATCAGAAGTGTTAAAATAGTTTAAAAAAGAAAATATCTTGTCCTTAAAGTATACTAACAGAATTCGTATATGTTATGAAAAATACACACAGCTTTTCAAATGTAAAATGTTATTTCTATATTAAGCTTAGCAATAAAATTCCATTTGTAGGAAAAAGGAAATGGGGTAAATGTCAAGGAGAAAACATCTCATCTCCAGGTTAAATTGACCCAAATCAAAGCATCTAGGGGTAGCTGTTTTAGTCCAAAAATTATATAATGATCATGCCAAATTTTAAGAATGTTTGTGTTTTGAAAGGGGGCATTTTGACATTAGGTGGGAGTGTTTTGGCAAGAATTTTGAGCCATTCCAATAGGGGCGTTTTGACATTAGGCGAGTCTGGGCGTTTTGGCAATGGGGCGTTTTGACCAGCTTCCATTTTCACGGTATGGACATGATCAAGGTTGGGTAGCTATGAAAAAATCCTGAATAGTTGATGTGGGAATAAATAGAGTTGAATAGTTAATGGACCATGAACAGACGGATCCGGTTGAGTTTCATTTGTACTAGTATCTGACGGAACTAAGATTTCTGTGCATGAATCACATGGTAAAATGTTCTATGGCAAGACGTTGAAATATGTTGATTGCGGTTGATGATCACAGTTCAGAAGGACTGAAATAAGTAAAGCAAAATTCTATAAATTTTGACATTCTGAAATATGCTCGACCTTGTATTCTTTTCTTTTTCGCACTGTATGTTTCACTCCAAGATAGTTTTGAACATCCTGTGGTTGACGATAAACATCTTCTGCACAATTTCAATGTCTTAGCAGCATTAAAATTACGATAGGACCCAAAAACGTGCAAAACAATCGCATTTAATTTTTTAGCAGACATTGCATTTGACCTTCGGTGCTCCTTCAGATTTTTCAATGATCATGATGATCTATCCGAATACCATAAGCATACATACCACACGCATGTACTTGATATGTCAGACTTGTGACAATCTAGTTTACGATTCTACTCATCTTAAGTGAAACATTGCTAGCGTGAAAAGCCAGTGAAAAAGGTCTAAAATAAACCATAGTTTGATTTTTCAAAGTAATTCTATTCAATATGTAATATATGTTCCTTGATGGTGCCATCTTGGATAAAGTTTGGACATGAATAACAACTGACCGTATCTCAAGTTGGTTCAAATGCCTGTAGTTTCTGAGCTGATCTCAGGACCCTTTCCTGAAATGATATCAACTTTTCTTCACTTTCCCATCGATTCCAAAGCTGGAAAATATTTTTACAAAGATGCTTCCTTTTGTCGATACAAGAGCTCATTTTTCAGGCTCGACATCCTTTCCTGATTACATGTGCGTTCTTTTTTTGTTTGTTTGTTTTGCCCGACCCCTTTTCCTGTTATAAAATTTATTTTGAGAATGAAAACTCATGATGTATAGAAACAAGAGGCTCTCAATAGCCTGTATTGCTCACCTGGAACCTGGTGCTTAAACAAATCATTAACAGCCATACAGATATAACATGTTTTCCCTTAGGGTTCAATGTTAAACTATGTTCCCCGCTAGTGGCCATCTTGGATAAGCGGCAAACCTAAAAACAATTTTTTATGTAGGGGACCACATAAGGACTATTGTGGCCAAGTTTGGTTCCAATTGGCCCAGTATTTTCTTATGAGAAGATTTCTGAATGTTTTCCCATAGGATTCAATGTTCAACAATGTTCCCTGCCGGCGGCCATCTTGGATGAGCGGCGAACCTGAAAAACAACTCTTTTGTAGGGGACCGCCCAAGGACTATTGTGGCTAAGTTTGGTTCCAATTAGCCTGGTAGTTTCTGAAGAGAAATCTCTGAATGTTTCCCCATATGGTCCAATGTCTAATGTTAAACTATGTTCCCCGCTGTCGGCCATCTTGGATGAGGTACAGTCATAAAAATCACAAACTTTCAAGGGGTTCATCCAAGGATTATTGCGACTATAAAATTTGGTTAAAATTGTTCAAGCAGTTTCAGAGGAGAAGATCTTTGAATGCATTTCCCATAGGGTCCTATGTTAAACTATGTTTCCGCTGGCGGCCATCTTGGATAAGGTACCATCATAGAAATCACAAACTTTGAAGGGGACCATCCAAGGACTATTGTGACTAAATTTGGTTAAAATTTTTCAAGTGGCTTCAGAGGAAAAGATCTTTGAATGCATTTCCCCTAGGGTCCTATGTTGAACTATGTTCCCTGCTGGCGGCCATCTTGGATGAAGTATGGTAAAAAAAATAACAAACTTTGAAGGGGACCACCCAAGGATTATTGTGACTAAATTTGGTTAAAATTGTTAAAGCGGCTTCAGAGGAGAAGATCTTTAAATGCATTTCCCATAGGGTCCTATGTTAAACTATGTTCCAAACTGGCGGCCATCTTTGATGAGGTACGGTCATAAAAATCACAAACTTTTGAAGCGGACCACCCAAGGATTATTGTGACTAAATTTGGTTAAAATTGTTCAAGTGGTTCAGATGAGAAGATCAATGCATTTCCCATAGGGTCCTATTTTAAACTATGGCCATCTAGGATGAGGTACCGTCATAAAAATCACAAACTTTGAAGGGGACCACCTAAGGATTATTGTGACTAAATTTGGTTAAAATTGTACAAGCGGCTTCAGAGAAGAAGATCTTTGAATGCATTTCCCATTGGGTCCTATGTTAAACTATGTTGTCCCCTGGCGGCCATCTTAGATGAGGTACAGTCATAACTAGAAGTACTGTGGTCTGCTGGGCCACAAATGAATACCCCCACTTCCAAAGTGTACTACAATTCTTTAAACAGTTGTCCAGACCAAACTTGAAATCAAGCCAAGAAAACAGGAAGTGTTACTACAGCAGACCTGAAAACGGCTTACACATTACAACTCATCAAAATCAAGCTTCAGACCAAATATGAAACCAAACCAACCTATGGACGCTGAGAAAACTGTGATCAAAATTTCTCCTTCCTAGTTAGTTACTGTTAAACATCAAAGAATAGGCAAACAGGAAGTACATGCACAACACCTGTAAATGGTTTAGAGATTACAACTCATCATTATAAAGCTCTAATCCAAATTTGAAATCATACCCACTTATAGAAGCCAAATAAACTGTGACGAAAAATTCTCATCCATAAAGGGTTACAGTAAAACTTCAACATATTGGCAAACAGGAAGTGGTAATATGGCAGACCTCCAAATAGCTTACACATTAACAACTTATTATTATAAAGCTCCAGACCAAATTTGAAATCATTCCCACTCATACAATTCAAGTAAACTGCGACAAAAATTTCTCATCCATAGTGTGTTATAGTACAACTTCAACATATCAGCAAACAGGAAGTAGCAACATAACAGACCCGAAATTAGCTTAACATTACAACTCATCATAATCAAGTTTCTGACCAAATATGAAATAATTCCAACATATACAAGCTGAAAAAACTGTGACGAAAATTTCTCATCCATAGTGCGTTATAGTAAAACTTCAACATATCGGCAAACAGGAAGTAGCAACATGACACACCCAAAAATAGCTTACACGTTACAACTCATCATAATCAAGCTTCTGACCAAATATGAAATCATTCCAACATACACAAGCTGAGAAAACTGACGAAAATTTCTCATCTATAGTGTGTTATAGTAAAACTTCAACATATCGGCAAACAGGAAGTAGCAAAATGACAGGCCCAAAAATAGCTTACAAGTTACAACTCATCATAATCAAGCTTCTGACCAAATATGAAATAATTCCGACATATACAAGCTGAAAAAACTGTGACGAAAATTTCTCATCCATAGTGTGCTTTAGTAAAACTTCAACATATCGGCAAACAGGAAGTAGAAAAATGACAGACCCTAAAATAGCTTACACATTACAACTCATCAAAATTAAGCTTCTGACCAAATATGAAATCATTCCAACATATACAAGCTGTAAAAACTGTGACCAAAATTTCTCATCCATAGTGTGTTATAGTAAAACTTCAACATATCGGCAAACAGGAAGTAGCAACACGACAGACCAGAAAATAGCTTACACGTTACAACTCATCATAGCCAAGCTTCTGACCAAATATGAAATCATTCCTACATATACAAGCTGAGAAAACTGTGACCAAAAATGTGTGATAGACGGACGGACAGACAAACGGAAACGGCCATCACTATATACCCGCCGCTTTTTCAAAGCGGGAGTATAATAAAAATCACAAACTTTGAAGGGGACTACCCAAGGACTATTGTGACTAAATTTGGTTTAAATTGGGCCAGTGGTTTCAGAGGAGAATCTTTGAAAGAAAAGTTAACCAAGTGATGGCAAAAGCTCATCCTGGCTATAACCAGGTAAGCTAAAAATCATGATTTTGACATTTTTATCAAGTTGTTTATTCTTATGACTGTCTACAGACTTTGATTCACTAAAAATTTTTGAAAAGTGGCAAAGAAATGGGTATTCACATTAGGGTACCCATTTTGTCCCATACAAGAATTTCCACTTTTGTTTTGGTCATTTTCAAATTTCTGAAGGGTATGGTGCTTAAATTAACCATTTTGACTTAACAGCCTCGTTTGAATCAAGACACAGAAATTTTGGAAGAAAAGGCTTCATTGCATCGGTTTATGACAGAAATTTGATTTGTTATTAAGGCAGCTAAATTTTTGGGGTAAAAATGCAAATTTCAGAATTTTGTGGTTTCCGAGGAGGATGGAAGGTTGATCCTTTTGACTTTTTCCAGGTGTCTAACCTGTTAATCACGAAAACAGTAGACATGAGCATCCACAAATGATTGTTTTTTTTATGATTTGGTCAAAATAAACTGTGCTCTAAAACCTAATACATTTGTAATGGAAATGAAAAATTAAAACCTTGATCTTTACCCTTTTTTGTTGAGTATATGTTCCCTGCTGGTGGCTATTTCGGATAAAGTGCAAACTTGAAAAACAACGACCCTTTTAAAGGACTATTGTTGACATGTCTGGTTATTATTTGCCAAATTGTTTCAGAGGTGAAGATTTCTGAAAGCATTCTCATTCTCATGCGTTTTTGTCACATGTACATTCACTCCATATCCTTTCATTTTTCCTATCAAATGGGGTCCAAAGTTAAAGCGGTTTTCACTGGATAAAGTGTGAACCTGCAAACAAGTATTTTTTTTACAGGTACCAACACAATGTCAGTTAGTACCAAGTTTTGTCGGAGCTCGCCTAGAAGTTCCTGAGGAACTGATCTCCTAAAACTGTTTTCCCTACTGGTCCACCTCGAATAGATCTCTAAATTTTCCCATAGGGTCCAATGTTAAAACTATGTTCTCACTGTAGGTTATTTTGGGCAAAGTGCAAACTTTTAAAACACCTTTATATATTGGAAGGGACCATCCATAGACTTTTATTTCCAACTGGCATTAAAGCTTGTAGTCTCTGAGGAGCTTTGAATGTGATCCCATAGGGTACAATGTCTAATCCTGTTTCTCAGATAAACCACTCCGATAAGTGCAATCCTGAAAAGCACATTTTTTTAAGGTCCAGACTATCCAAAGATAGTGTGACCAAGCTTCCTTCCACTTTGGCCATGTCACAGTAGTATCAAAGACATCACTGCATGTGTTTTCAATAGGGTGCAATGTTCAACAAAATACTAACAAAAATACTGAAGTAACTGAATTTAGTTTCTGCATTTGAAGTTGAAGTTTTACAATAACACAATATAGATGAGAAATTTTCGTCACAGTTTTCTCAGCTTGTGTATGTTGGAATGATTTCATATTTGGTCAGAAGCTTGATTATGATGAGTTGTAACGTGCAAGCTATTTTTGGGTCTGCCATGTTGCTACTTCCTGTTTGCCGATATGTTGAAGTTTTACTATAACACACTATGGAAGAGAAATTTTCATCAGTTTTTTCAGCTTGTAGTTTCCAAAACCTCCCCAGGCCATCACAGATTGATATACAATAGAATTGTTGGAAAATTCAAAAGGACCATCATTGTTTAGATTATTTAACAATAGCAAGTCTCCAAAAATTTTTTACAATATATCTTGGTCTTTTGGTATTGCTCTTGATCAACTTTATAACATCTATAGGTAAATGAAATTGCTAAATCAGTTTTACAATAGGAACAAGTAGACTGTTAAGGTCATAGACAAGGGACAATAAAATCTGAAAGTATACTTACTTTTCTGGAAAAATATATCCTTGTTTAAAGTCCGTCATTTTCACTATATTTTACTACTCATATATATGTTAATGTTTTCACTTTGAAATAGAAATGGATTATCATTTCAAATCAAAAACTCTACAATAATCGATGTGGCATATAAGTAGTACACACTTAGCATAATTTGGTCTACTCGATATGAATGTTATATTCCAAGCTGTTTATACATAAAAAAATTAATGTTATCTTTAAATATTTACTACCGAGATTTGATTTGACCTGATGATATTATGATTTATGGTTAAGCAATATTCATATTATGTTTATATATATATTTTTTTTTCTTTGTATTAAAATCTATCAGTATGTCTATTGATGTGTAATCATCCACTCTGTTTTGTTTGCCATGTTATGTATTGTATATGTTTGTATTTGCCTCTTGTTACAGTGTACACTGTCAGAGAGTTCAATAAAAATCTTGAAATCTTGAATAAACATCTGAATTAATTAAAATCTTTACATTAAAGTATCTATAGAGATTGGTCTCCTGCACCAACTGCAGTTGAATTTAAATGGCTAGAACTGCAAACCTGTTCTGTTGTCCCCGTTTTAAAGATTAAACATAGTTTGACCTCTATATTTCAAACACCATCTAGCTCAAACCGTTTTCATTAGTCCCTTGGCTATTCAAACCATCAAAATTCGACTGTATGTACCACTAATATACAACCATGAAAACTTTTGTTGTCACATAATAACAATGGAAACTTTAGATATTCTTCATCTAATTTATCTGATAACAAGTGTAACATTGTTATAAAATAATAACTTGTCAGTCACAACAGGAGAAGTTGTATGGAAAACAACTGGACAGTCATAGTCTTTTCTGATACTGATTTTTTTTCTTGCAAATTATATGTTTACATACTATGGTTTTGTCTGTTTTTGAAATAAAAATTATCTTTTGTTTAATTTAGGTCTATTTTTCCATTAAAAAGAATATGGGAGTGTATGAAAGGACTATCCAAATATCCCTCATCTTCACTGGCCAAGGCTTTCCTCTTCACCCTAGTTTAACATTGGACCCTTTGGGAAAACACATTCAAAGAAATTCTTGTCAGAAACCACAATTACAACAAAACTTTAATGGTCCCTTCCAAAAAAAGTATCTGGTAGGTCAGTACCTCATCAAAGATGGTCACAAGCAGGGAAAATAGTTTAACATTAGACCTTATGGTAAACACATTCATAGGACTTCTTCTCAGAAAATACTACATGTTGTCCAATTAGAACCAAACTTAGTCACAATGGTCCTTAGATGGTATCTCCAACAAAGGTATGTGGCAGGTCTGCCACATTAAAGATGGCTGCCAGCAAGGAACACAGCTTTAAAATTGGACCCTGAAACTTTGAATCCAATTGGAACCAAACTTGATGAATACAGTATTTGGATGGCCCTTCAAAATATGTGTCTGGCTGGTGTGCATCCAATCCATGGTGGCTACCAACAGGGATCAAGATCACTGGACCCTATTAGAATCCCTTCCATTTCTCTGTCACCAGTGGTCAAGGTGAGAGATACAGGCTCTTGAGAGTCTCTTCTAAAAGCTTTTTCCCCTTTAGATAGATATATTTTACAATTTCATTATTTAAAGCCATTCATGACACTAAAACTAGAATTCAAAGGGAGATAATTTGAAACTTGTCTCTCTCTCAAAAAAAAAGCAGCAAGATCTGACAAGGGTAAAGAGGAGATCAGTAGATTATAATCCCTGGCTAGCAAAGATTAATATTCCTACATCCTACAGCAATTTTTTAGACAATTTTGCATAACTGTAATAGGCCCTTATTGAATAAGGACCCACATTCAATGACTACTTCCCTTCCTATCTTCCCTTATACTGAAAGTGACAATTATAGTCACTATACATGTATTTCTAGTCTAGTTTCTCCTAATGCCACTCTTTGTATACATAAATGAACACACAAAATGATAATGATGCTATGGGAATTGATATGATATGATAATTGACAAAATTACACATTATTTTTGGTTGGTTTAAGCATTACAATTTCTCATGAACAAGAAAGAATGCATGATAATGAAAATTAAAAACAAATTAAAACAATGCTTAACATGTACATGTGCAGTGTGTCTTGAACCTTTGTAATTAACTTTATATCTCTTAAAATAACACAGAAGAATTTGAAACCACAATGCAAGTATAATTTTATTTTCCCTCAGGAGTTATAAAATTTGCAATATGAATTTTCTCAAAAGGTGTTACTGAAGAATTGTAGGGTGAAATTAAATTCACCTGTTCGATATATTGCAATGGTCAAGGGAGTGGCAGAAGTTTCATTCCAAGGAGATGTAATTTTACATTCCAAACCTTAAGATTTGAAGATTCTTTGCCAAGAGAGAACGAAAAATATGTAATTGCTTAGGAAGAAATCATTTGTATTAAGAATTCAGTTTCTAGTAACAAACTAGAGCTGTCACTGAATGGCAACCAATTATGCCCCCGCTTACTGAACCCTTAATCAATAGGGCAAGTGCAACTTTACGTGTGTGTGGACACAGTATAAGAGTGGACAGTACAAGTGTGGACACAGTACAAGTATGAACATGATGAAATACCTCCACGTTTTTTTCCATAAAATATACAGTTGAACTATCTCCCTTTCAAATTTTTATCGGCAATCATATTTCCATGTAGTAAGCCCTTGAATCATTTCTATTGGTGGTAGGCAACCTTTCTGTAAAGTTTCATCCAATTTGAGGCATTTTTTTTTTCCGGGCTTTTTTCAGTTTCCATGGCAATGGTGGCCATTTTGAGAATTCTGAGCCCAAAAATCACTTCTTTTGGTGCTAGACATCCTTGCTGTAAAGTTTCATCAAAGTTGAGGCACTTTGAATTTTACCGCCTTTTTTCAGTTTCCATGGCAACGGTGGCCATTTTGAATATTCCAAAAGATATGTGTGTGCACATCTACTTATTGTTAGTTAGATTCCTTTGGAGTTGTTGAAATTTGCTTTCAAAGTTTCTGAAAAACATCAAAAGATGTGTTTTTATTTGTATGGACGGACGAACAGACAGACTAGGGTAAAACAATATGGCCCCCAACTTTTAGTCACGGGGGCATAAAAATTCCTGAGAGTAACATCTTTTCATGAAAAATATTTAGGCCATAATAAATAAAATCCTAGATTCTGATCCCTTCTAGGTAGAATTTCTATTTGTTCAGTGGGCTTTCAGCTTAAACTTTCATTTCAGCCTAGTTTTTGAAAATGTCCTGTCAAAAAAATTACCATTTTTCTGTAAACTGTCCAATTTATCCAAGAAAAATAATACTTGAAAAAAAAATTGTTCAACAACTGCCTAAATGACACAAGACCCTGACTGATGATCCCTTTGTTAGTCACCAAATGTTTTTTTTTTTTAATCAGGAAATTTGGAGCTGTGACCTATCCATAGTTTTCAAGTTCTAATACAGGCAAAAATTAAAAAACATTTTTCAATTTCATCTTTATTGGTAAAATGATTTAAAATATATGTAACTAAGGAATTTATGGCATTATCCAATCAGTTCCATTGATTGCATTAGATAAAAAGAACAGATAGAATGAACCATTAACAAAATATTTCACCGCGTTGACACAACAATACATGAATTTAAATACAATTGTAAAACCAATGCTACGATCGTTCTTTTTTCTTAATTGGACGTTTACTCATATGTTTATTTATAATCTCAAATATTTTATTTTTATGGTCTAGCACTTTTAACATAGAAGTCCTTGCTTCTTCCAGTTGATCTGCTATTAATTTACTTCTCTGTAAGTTTGCCTGCAAAAAAATATATTTAATCATTAATATTCCATTAGATATATTTTTTAAGTATCTCCCTCATTCAAAAGGTCAGTAGTTTTGTTTTACATCCTCCTCCGAATTCCTGATTTTCATCTGCACTGAAGAGACATACATTGTAAGTTGTCAAACTTGTCATATGAAGAACTCAATTTATCTACAATTCTAATATTTTGATTTGTTTATGCCTGTGTACCAAATGTATAAACTCTAAAGATTTGCATATGAGAGTAGAGACTTCAGGTGTTGACCAAATATAACTGTTTATAAATACTGCAGATAACCTGTGACTTTACAAATAATCCTATTGTAATTAACTTTACAGGTAAACTGTCCAACTAATGAGAAAAATTTATCAGTTTCCTACCTGTACCAAGTTAGTTATATCTGGTCAAAGTGGAGATAATTATAGGCTTCATTATGAGTTAGACTTGTATATCGCTTGTTATCAACTCGAGCTATTTAATTACCCAATAATAATTATAGAGCTTCAGTGAGTTAATTATTATTTGTTATTAAATTGCAAATGTTGATAACAAGCGATTATACAAGTCTCATGAGTTGTGAAACCTTTTTCTCTTATGATAAATTTCATTTGAAAACTCTTCTGCTGTGTTCTCCCTATTATGTTAAGTTGGAAAAATTTAGTTTGTTGTGTTTGTGAGTACATTGGATATTGATTATGTACTTAAAACTTTATACAATTAATGACTTTTGATGAGGTCAATACCACAATTTAATATTAAGCAGAAACTATAAACAGCAGTAAGTGTTGTAAATGTAGTATAAGCAGAAGTACACAACAATCATTGCAATGAAAATACATCGTTCCACGAAGGTGACAAATCTGGGTATCTTTTCAGAAGGGTCAGTTGAATTGTAATTATGGTTTAAACATTTATGACAAAGTTTATTACTTCTTGTCAATTAAGTGAAGATGTTTACGAATTATTCCTAATTAAATAAAGGTGTAAATTTCTCTGTATTTGTAGTCACTGATTCCAATGTCAATTTCCATGTGTCAATGATCTCAATACACATAAAATCAACACGGGGCTAATGATTGAATAGGAAACTTATTTTTATATTTCAAAGGGAAATAACAAATTCAACTGTTTTGGGAGAATGAATCAATGTGTGTACACACAAAGCCCTTTTTAAAATTTCTCCTTTTTTCCCATAAAATCAAAACACAATTATATGAACACAGAATAAACAAGAGCTGTCGCCAAATGGCAGCCAGTTATACCCCCGCTCATTGAACACTGAATCAATATGGAAAGTGCAAATTTAAGTGTGTGCGGATACAATACAGGTGTGGACACAGTTCAAGTGTGGACAAAAACAAGTATGGACCAAAAATTTTCAATATATTGGTATATGGGAAAAATTGATGAAGTCAAACTGGAAGTAGATGAGTGACAGACTTGAAAAGGGGAGACACGGTACAACTCATCATACTTAAGCTTCAGACCAAATATCAAATCATTACTACGTACACAAGCTGAGAAATCCTTGACGAAAAATTTCAATATATGGCTATAATGGGAAAAATCAAAGTTTTCGTCAAACAGGAAGTAGATTAGTGACGGATTTCTAACAACTCATCATACTTAAGCTTCAGACCAAATATCAAATCATTACTAC
>MJUU01039613.1:37874-68716 GCA_002080025.1 Modiolus philippinarum
CTATGGAATAGTTTTAAAGAAAACAACCGAATACCTGTTTTTTCCCTATATATTCATTAGAAATATTTAATTATTTTGATATCAGTTATTTTAAAAACAAGCACGTTGACCCCCCTTTTTTATTATTTTATTTCAATGCTTATATAATAAGGTAACTTTCCTGAGAAAATAAAGAAAATCTATGGAAAAAAATTTTGGACTACCCATCTACCTTAAGATTGGTGCATATATATATAAGTTAACATTAAAATACAACAGTAAGTAAGAACAGAACTACATGTATGATGTAAAATTGAATGTTAACGTGATCAACAGGGAAATGTAGGTCAAATAGACCAAATTTGGCCTGGATGCTAATGCAACACCAGAGATGCATGCATATCCTACCTTGTACAATGCCGGAGGTCTGAACTCATCTTTAAACTTGAATGTAAGTCAGGCAAGTGAAAAATATTGGTCAAGCTGATACAATTTAGCTGGATGCCGACATGTCATCAGAGATGCATGCATATGCAAGGTTAGATGATCTCGTTGAGAACTTAACTATTCCACAAACTTGAATGGAAGTCAATATAGCCAAAAATGCAGGTCAAAGTGACCCAATAGGCATGGATGTTGTTGTACCATCAGAGATGAATATGAAAGGTTATTTACTGTGACTGAGATAATAACTTAAATGTTAAGCGATTGAAAGCCAACTCAGTGGAAAATAAAGGTCAGAGGGACCTAATTTTCTTGGAAGCTGTTAGTTAATCCAGGATACGCCTGTGTGCAAAGCTTAATGCTGCTACCATGCATAGTACCAAAGATATACGCCTAAATGTTGACAAAAATGTAGATGGGATGCAAGGGATACTCAAATAGTCCCCCTCAACTTTGTTGAGACAATATAAAACATAGCAAATACATTTCATATCATATTGGGATGTCCTCCTATTTTTTTCTTCTTCACTTCTAAATAAATTGTTCTACATTTTCGTTTATCAACATTTTCCATGATATAAATTTATAATACATTTGTTTAATTTTTGTTTATAAACATTTTCCATGATATTAATTTATAATCCATTTATAAACATTTTCCATGATATTAATTATATTGCATAATCAAGACAAGATGAAACATACCCTTCATTGGTCCGTTTCCTCAATATACTTGGTCGTGGTGAAGAATTTGCATTGGTTACTGGTGTGTTATTTGATTGGCTATTCTGAAACTGAGGCACTGTTATACCGGGAGTTTGCGCAGCATTTATATACAAGTTACTGGAAGCAGTCGACAAATTACTTATATTACTGCTAGCCATAGCAATGGCAGACAAAGTAGGTATTGATGCTGTTGTCATGACAACTGTTGAGGATGAGACAGTAGTAGATGATGCATCTTTGGGAGTTGTAGGTCTTATGTTACCTGTAATAGTAGACATAAGTCATATCAGGATGTTGGTGAAATTCTGTCTATGAAACAAATGTACGGTACCAAATACATACACTTGAAGATATTGTAACCATTGACAGAGTTTTTTTTTATTTGAGAAAACATAGAGTAAAATCATCAATATATATTTTCAATTCCAATATCTTTATGTATGAAAAAGGGTATAACAATATACAGTTATTGACTGGGTCCGAAAACAACAGCTGTTTTGTTTGACCCAAGGACTGAACTATTGCACAAAGCCATAGGCTGAGAGAAACAGTTTAGTCAGAGGGTCAAACAAAACAGCTGTTGTTTGAGGACCCAGTCATAACTGTTTTCTTATACCTTTTTCATGTCCTATGTGTTTTTGTCTTTAAAATATGTTTTATTGGTATATCCACCTGTATTACATTTATGGAATTAGAAACTTTCAATTTTGTTAAATACATTCCATTTCATCTGAATACAATTCAAGTTGCCAATTTGGCAGTGCAGACGACAGAGGATCATGTGATATGGGTGTGATGTTTTTTAACCAATCAAAATAAGGCAAGTGGTCAACAGTTCGGCTTTGGTCAAAAGACTGAAAACTGTTGACTGGTCAACAGATCAATTTTGGTTTCAGANTCTGATGATGTGGTGAATGAACTGTTAACACTAAGCTGTGTATATAATTACAAAGGTGCTTGTCTCATAAAGATATGATTAACAGAATGCATTCTGATGATGTGGTGAATGAACTGTTAACACTTGGTGATGTATATAATGGCACTTTTCTTATTAATATAAATATATCATTAACAGAATACCTTCTGATAAAGTGGTGAATGAACTGTTAACACTAGGTGGTGTATATATATATATAATAAGAAAGTTGCTTGTCTCATTAACGTATTTTTAAAGAGAATAATTTCTGATGATGTGGTGAATGAACTGTTAACATTAGGTGGTGTATATATATATAATAAGAAAGTTGCTTGTCTCATTAACATATTTTTAAAGAGAATACCTTCTGATGAAGTGGTGAATGAACTGTTAACACTAGGTGGTGTATATATATAATAAGAAAGTTGCTTGTCTCATTAACATATTTTTAAAGAGAATACCTTTTGATGATGTGGTGAATGAACTGTTAACACTAAGTGGTGTATATATATAATAAGAAAGTTGCTTGTCTCATTAACATATTTTTAAAGAGAATACCTTCTGATGATGTGGTGAATGAACTGTTAACACTAGGTGGTGTATATAAAGACAATGGTGCTTGTCTCATTAGCATGGTATTATGATCAACATGTAAAGACTGGGATGTAGACACTAATCCTTGTACTGCAGCTTGTAATGTGGCAGACAGGTTTTGTGTTTGGTTAACTGAAATAGACAAGGTACTGTATAATAACAAGAGCTGTCGCCGAATGGCAGCCAAAGATACCCCCCTCATTGAACTCTGAATTGATATGGTAAGTGCAAAATTAAGTTGGTGTGAACACGATGCAGGTGTGGACACAGTACAAGTATGGACACAATACAAGTATGGACACAATGATATAATCTTCAAGAAAAAACTTTTCCAGGGGTTCCAATGAAATGGTTCAAATATAAAATTCACCTTTTTTTCAGCTTATTTGACATTTTACACATCTACATGTAGTGTTCTTCCTTTGTCTAAAATTTCATCAAAATCCTTCAAGTGGATTAAGAGGAGTTGTGCGTACGAGGTAACCTATACATAGGGAATCAATGAAAACTCAAAGTCAAATTATCTCCCCTTCCTGGTTTCTGACAATAATTATATTCCTTCATGCATATCTCCATATAGTGTTCTTACTTTGTGTAAAATTTCATCAAAATCCTTCCAGTGGTTAACGAGGGGTTGCGCTTACGAGGTAACCCATAAATAGGGAATCAAAGAAAACTCAAAGTCAAATTATCTCCCCTTCCTGGTTTTTGACAATAATTATATTCCTTCATGCAAATCTCCATATAGTGTTCTTACTTTGTGTAAAGTTTCATCAAAATCCTTCCAGTGGTTTAAGAGGAGTTGCGCTTACAAGGTACAATGTAACTCATAAATAGGGAATCAACGAAAAGTCAAAGTCGGATTATCTCCCCTTCCTGGTTTCAGACAATAATTATATTCCTTTATGCACACTCCATATAGTGTTCTTACTTTGTGTAAAGTTTCATCAAAATCCTTCCAGTGGTTAACGAGGGGTTCGCTTACGAGTTAACCTATAAATAGGGAATCAACGAAAAGTCAAAGTCGAATTATCTCCCCTTCCTGGTTTTGGACAATAATTATATCCCTTCATGCACATCTCCATATAGTGTCCTTCCTTTGTGTAGAGTTTCATCAAAATCCTTCAAGTGGTTTAAGAGGAGTTGCGCTTAAAAGAAGTGTGGACAGACGGACGGACAGACGGACAGACAGACAGACAGGGTGATTCCTATATACCCCCCAAACTTTGTTTGCGGGGGGTATAATAAAGGGCTACGCGGAGCGCAGCATGATACGACGACAGCATGTTGACTACTGAAATTTGAACAAGTGCAATATAAAGTGAATGTGGACACAGTAAAGAGTTGACACAGTTACTAGATGGACACAATAAGAAGACTGAAACAGTAATTAGCTGGACACAAACTAGGAAAACAAAAAAAAAAAACATCTAAATCCGATGAGAAAATAAAGATTTCACATGTTTGTGAAAATTGCAATTTTTACCCTTTTGACCCCTTACAGCTCAGAAACGATAGGAGAACACATAATATGTTGACATACTACTGAAAACTTAAGACAGGAGGAATGTAAAGAAAAAAAATCCCATCAAAATCCGATGAAAAATAAAAATTTTATGTAATCTGCACATTTCCAATTTTGGACCCGTTTGGCTCCTCATAGCTCCGAAAGGATACATGTTCAAATATCTAAATAGTTTAGCGCCATATTAATTTCTCATAAGGAATCCATTGAAAAAAACTGCATCAAAATCGTACTAGAAATAAAAAAAAATAATTTGTGATTCGCCCCTTTTGGGCCCCATTTATCTCATGAACAGTACCTGCGACATGAAATTCGTTGGCATCCTACTGATTGGAAATTTCCTCAGGAGCACACTGAAAGAAACCCCATCAAAATCTTATGAATAATAAAAATTCTACAGCCAAATATGTGAATACACCCAATTTTGCCCCTTTGGCCCCTTTTTTAAAAACTGGAGGGGCCACAAAATCAAAACCACCCATAGTCTTTCTTTTGTGCCAAAGAACATTGTGTTAAAATTTCATAAGGATTGATCAACTGGAACTTAAGTTATTGACCAAAAACAAAAGTGTCTACAGACGACGACGACGACAACGACAGCGCCATACCATTATACGACCTCAAATTTTTTGCGGTCGTATAAAAAGTCATTAAGCTGTACCTTATCTCAGTATTGATTTTATCAATGATGTTACCTATAAGGATTGATGATTTATCAAAATCAAAATTAGTTACGAAAACATACAAATTCCAACTATGTGGTTTTGATTTCAAGGGAAAGAAATTCATCATACAAACATATCAGAATTTACATAAAACATTTTGCAAGACTTCACTTTTTATATAAGATGTTGGAACATTTAAATTGAATAATAAGTTTCATATTTTTACTACATTTGATATACATGTAGATAATCATAGAATCACATATTTCATCTATCTTAACTAGCCAATGATTACAGAATAAATATAAGTCATTGCATGTGTACTTCGGGAAGACAGACACTAATATTTCCATCAATGAGGTTTTGTGATATATGTAAATCGGCAATCAAAGACCCTATCCTACCATACAGAAATCTACACTTAAAAGTATAAGTCATCTTGCCTTTTTTTCCTAAGAATAAATTCCAAGTTTGTTCATTTGTAGCAAATCTTTTCACTTAAATTTATATAGAAAGCACAAGAAAAATATTGCAAGGCTATCTTTAATTTGATACATGTATTAATGAATATTTCATCCATTGAAATTTATCATGTTTTGTAATTAAGATCATTTATAGCGTGAATTATTGGTTGAAATGAAATAATGTATATGTCACCATGCTATTAACAGATATCATATGTTTCTGGATTAAATATTATCAAAGAGAAAAGGGAGCAAGTTTCACAGGAAACTAATAATGTACATATTATAAGAGTATTACATATTTGATATTCAATCAGGAATATACAGGGGTAGAAAATGCAATATATGTTTCTTTTATGTTTTTCATATAATTTGATATGTTAAGGTCCGGTAAGGAAACATGTTTTATGACATATGAAAAACATATGTTGCAATTTCTCCTGTATAGCTGTCGTATGACTCTTCAGGTCCAAAAATTAAGGATACCCAGTATCATACTTTTTAATGTGAGATCACAAGAGCCCAGAATCTACCTTTATATTCTGCTGAGGTGAAAAATCCAGGTAAATTCTGCAATTTGATTGGTTAGCTTGACTGGGGTTATGAGACCATATCCCTGTGGTATCAAAATTACAATTTTTAAACGTCTTTAAATGAAATATTGTAGCACTTCTAGCAGAATATAATAGTTATTCAGGCCTCACAGGGGATACGGGTTCATATTCCATGTCTGTGTCATTTATCCCCTTTGCCTGACGGCTCAGGGGATATAAAACAAAGACAGGGAATATGAACCCGTATCCCCTGTGAAGATTCTCAAATAACATATAATATACTTCAAATGTACATACTCAGACCAGGTCGAATAGATGAAGCTGTAGACATTGGCAAACCCTGGGCTGCTGCTGCTGCCATCTGTTGGTACATTAACTGTTGATATTCAGGGGACATAATATACTGGAGCTGTAACATGGGGTTTATAGGTGTTGTTGTTCTGTAAAAAGAAAAGCAAAAAATGGAGTGTCTAAAATGGCAAGAAAGTTTAATAACGTTCTTTTATATTCAAATCAAAAATATTAAAAAAAAATCTGCCTTTTTAATTTTTGGACTGATAAATAAAAAAAAAGACTTTGAAAAAAATATACCATCCAAAAAGTTGTACTCCTGAACAAAAGCAAGAAATCCCTTAGATGGCAGAGTTTTGAGGGGACATTTTCTTGTTTGGTTTTGTTTTTGTCTTCTTTTATTTTTGCTTTTTTATGGGTATATTATTTTCAGACAAGTTCATAAAATTGAGGAAATATTTGCAGAATACATAACATTTTTTCATAAATTTTTCTTTCCTAAAATTCATTTGAGTTCCCTTTGTATTCATGAACAAATTTAAATTTTATGCATGGAAAAAATCTTTACCTGTCAGATCTGGCATCAATACCGGCTACAGAACCTGGCAGGGTCACTGTTGACGTAATTTGTCTGTGGGCTTGTGGAAGAAACAATCCTGTTGATTGTATCTGAGTATGAGGTAAGCTGTGGGCAGGAGTTGGTTGACTTTCTGTTCTTTGGTGGTCTTGTGTTGTTGTTGGCCCAGTTGGTCTAGTGGGAAGATGTGATGACAGTGATGCTGGCTGCTGTTGGCGTACTGGATTAACTTTGGCTACAAATAGAAAAAAAATTGTTTACACATTATCTCCATACAATGAGCCTGGACATAAAAAAATCATATGTTTTGTCATCCATTTCATGTTTTATGTACATTATATTTGTAGTTGTGGGATAAAATTTTTTGACATGTGTCAAGATCTACTTATCATCTTAATTCACCCTCTCTATAAAGGAGTTGCTTCGAAAATATGGACCTTTTTATTCATCATGGTTTCTTAGATTTTATCATTGTATTTTTATACTATTCATTAAGAAAATATAAGTTAAACACTTACCTTTCAAAAATATATCATATATCCAATAATGAAGTTTTTATAGAAAATTTTATATGTCTAAACCTAGGTGATAATGAAAATATGTTGGGAACCGAAAAATGTTATAACCACACATCATGTGGTGAGACATTCTGGTACAAACAGAAAGGTCTAGAATATAGACTTAAAATATGAAAGCCACATCACTTACCATTCAAAGTATATACCCAGAGTTAAAAGTTTATAGATAGAAAGGTCCTACTTACCAACTGGTATAATAGAAGATGCAGCAGACAATGAATTAATTGTGGTGACTGGAGCAGATGCTAAGTTGCCAAGGGAGACGGTAGGGTATGAAGCTATAGATGATACTGGGACTGCTGCTGAAATGTATGAATTTAAATCATATGAACTTTAAATTTTGATAGTTCAGAACAAAAAATTTGTTATGGTTCCATGGAACCTAATGTCTCGCACTCAGTACATTGTCATTATAATTTGGCCTATATTAAGATGAGGTTGCTAAGTAGAATTTCAAGAAATAACTGGTCTTTGAGACTTTCATACCAAAATTAAAATAAAAAATTTTTGTACAATGACTGTTTTCAATGAAATGTTTGCAAAAAAGTATGGTTGCTAAGTTGAATTAAAAAAAAATAACTGGTCTTTTAAAGTTTCACAATATTTACCACAACTGAAATCCAGAATTTGGGAATTTCACTATTGAAAATAATTATTAATACTGTAAGAAATTGAAAAAGATATGGTTGCTAGGTAGAATTCAAAAAAATAACAGGTCTTTGAGAGTTGCAGAAAATTTACCAAAATAAGAACCAGAGTTTTGCAATTTGACTTTTGAAAATGATCATTATAACTGTAAGGAATTGAACAAGAGGCTCTCAAGATCCTGTATCGCTCACCTGGACCATGGCCAATACATAACTTCAAATCAACTTATATGTTAAAGGGTCTCATTTTCAAACTATGTAACTAAACATTTATGTTATATGATCCAACTTTTAATTTAACTATTTTCCCTATTGCATGCCATCTTGGATAAGGGATGGATCTGCAGGACACAATTTTAAAGAAAATTAAGTATTGTGCCAAAGTTTATTTCCAACTGGCCAAATGGTTTTAAAGAAGAAGATCTTTGAATGTACTCCTATATTAAACTTTGTTTCCCATTGGTAGCCAATTTGCATAAGGTGCAGACTTGAAGGACATCTGTTTTGAAGGGGGACCATCTAAGATACATTGTGACTAGCCAAGATGTTTCAGATAAAAAATTCTTTGTATGCTCTTTCCATACAGTCGAGTAATAAATTAAGTTCCCTACAGATGGCCATGTTGGATGACATTTAGGCATAAAAGTCACAATACACAGTGATTTAGCTAGCGCTCGTCACTTTCGCCATTGACGAATCTTTTTTGGAAGTGGCGATTTTTTTAAGCCTGCAATTTGTCACTTGAAATTTCAAAAATCGCCAAATATTAAAGTATTATGTCCATAATCTTTCTCACTGTAATCTAATTGTCCAAACTGACACTTTAATTACACCTGTAATGCTAATTAAAGGATTAGTTCAGTTGTAAACAAACACCGTCGGTGATTTGTTTACCTGTGTTCCTGGCCTGTTATCATTAATTACCGGTCAATCAGAGGTAACCTGCTCACCTGTAATGCAATTAACTATCATTTAAATTTTTTTCAGCAGAATTTTCATACTTAACAGGTCAAACTTCCCCTCTGAATTTTTGTTAAAAGATCACGTTTTTTGAAAGTTGGGTTATTTCCCTTTATTGATGTCTTTAAAATGGATTTATTTTTTTTAGAATTGAACCTATGCTGATATTTGCTTTGGTAATTATAACAGAAAATTCATATTTTACCACTATTAAAGCTTAAAAAGTGTTTATAAACAACATTTGTTTGATATTTTGCAAAATAATTTCTTTTATAATACAAATTTATAGAAAGTTTTATGAGCAATAAGTTATAGAAAGGACCAATATTGCCACTACTAATAGATGAATTAAATAAATTCAAATACATAGCTAAAATTCTTTAAATGTAATAGGAAGCAGAAAGAGCATTATAAATCTGGAAAAATGATGTGCATATTTAAATACAACCAAATACAGAAAAATTATAAATAATAAAATTAGTATCTCATACTACACATTGCGCCACGAAATTTATACGCAAAAGTGACTAATGGTCTCAAAATTCTAGCTAAATCCCTGCAATACATATATATATATTATAGTCAGCACCTCATAAGCATCATTAATGCCAACTTCCGTTCAAATCCATTCAAGTTAATTTCATCAACTGCTCACTAAAGGCTTTATTTACTAATATTTTTAACATTAAGCAGTCTATGACGCTGATAAACTACTTCTACATACATGTCAGCATAGTTCATAATGATTCCCCACTAAAGTCCCAGTAATATACACAATATGTTTATATAGGAAAATCATTATGACATGAAATAAGGTAAAGATTAAGAAAGTATTTTTGCAAAAAATTGCAGAAATTTGCACAAAAACACTGTTTTTGCTCTTAATTATGGAAGAAATAATTTGTTTAATGAAGTGATAGTAGGGAATTTCTCTAAAGCTTAAAAGAGAAAAGTTAACTAAAGAAGATTTGAACACAGAATTTAAAGGGAAATAACCCATAACCATATGGCATTGGAAAAAAAAAATGGTGAAAAACGGCCAATAAATCATACACAGGCCTTTGGATTTTCTTCAAAATTTCAGAGTATGTAGATCTTGATATGCTGAACATTTTTTTAATTTACACTTCACCTCTATCTGTTACAGTTTTTGAAATAAAAAATAAAAAATGCACAAATTTTGAAAAATTTACAGAAAAAGGGCTATAACTCTCAGACGGGTTTTCCAATTTTCTTCAAAATTGCAGAGCAGATAGATCTCTGCATTCTGAACAATATTACTCCTGTCAGATTTTTGATATCTGCATCGGTTTTGGAGTTATTGGCTAAAAACTGCAATTTACCCCTAGGTTCTATTTTTAGCACCGGCGGCCATGTCTTTCATCGGATCATACTAAAATGAGGATGGTTTGTACAGGACATGTCACAGATGATTACTATAAAGTTTCAAACCAATCCCTCCAGTAGTTTCAGAGGAGAAGATTTTTGAAAGTGAGCTAACGACGGACGGACAGACGGACGACGGACGCAAAGTGATGGCAAAAGCTCACCCTGGCATAGCCAGGTGAGCTAAAAAGGTATGGTTGGTAGGTAGCATTCCAAAAACTAACAGGTCTTTGAGAATTTCAGGAAATTTACCAAAAAAAAGAATCAAAATTTTTTTGCAATTTGACTTTTGAATATGATCATTATAACTGTAAGAAATTGAAAAAGATATGGTTGCTAGGTAGAATTCAAATAAAGGGCTACGCCGAGCGCAGCATGATACGACCGCAGCATGTCAACCACTGAAATTTTAACAAAAGTAGTTCAAAGTTAATGTGGACACAGTAAAGAGATTGACACAATAATTAGATGGACACAANGTTAATGTGGGCCATGTCAGTAAGCGGGAATGGACTTTAACCATTCTACCTAACCAAGTCGCTCATGCGTAAAATGTAGGTCAGAGACAGCATCCGAAGCATGCATTGTTGTTGTCATCTCAAAATGTATTATGCATACCAATATGGTTGATGTGGGCCATGTCAGTAAGCGGGAATGAACTTTAACCATTCTACCTAACCAGGTTGCTCATGCATAAAATGTAGGTCAGAGACAGCATCCGAAGCATGCATTTCAGTCGTCATCCTAAAGTGCATCAGGCATACCAATATAGTTGATGTGGGGCATGTCAGTAAGCAGGAATGGACCTTAACCATTCTTCCTAACCGGATGCGGACGCCGACACAGACGCTAGGGGTATCACATAAGCCCCCCTCACTTCGTGAAGTGAGCTAAAAAAATACAGAAAAACAAAACAAAAAAATCCAATTTTTTCAGCTTGAAGTTATTTTCTGACCATCATCTAACTTTTGACCACTTTTTTGTGAAATTCCAATAAGATTTAATAACTTCATTTTACATCGAAACTAGAGAATGTGTCTGTAAGCCATGGATGCCCCGCCAAAAGATTAATCGCAAAGGATAACCTAATCATAAAATGTAAGTCAAAGCCACTTAATTGTCATTGATGTGGGCAGTACTCGCCAAGGCAATTAATTTGATGAAATATCATTGTCCTATAATGTGTAGTTGTTGAGAAAATTTAACTTAAAGGCAACACTTAACCAAATTCACCGAAGCATAAAATGTAGGTCAAAGCCACCTAATTGTCAATGATTTGGGCAATACTCATCAAGGCAATTAATTTGATGAAATATCATTGTCTTATAATGTGTAGTTGTTGAGAAATGGACTTAAATTCAAAACTTAACCAAAGTCACTGAAGTGTAAAATGTAGGTCAAAACCACCTAATTTGTCAATGATTTGGGTAGTACTCATCAAGGCAATTAATTTGATGAAACATCATTGTCTTATTATGTGTAGTTTCTGAGAAATGGTTTTAAACGCAAAACTTAACCAGAGTCACTCAAGCATGAAATATAGGTCAAAGAGTCAAACTACCTAGTGAACTATGTAGTACTATCCAAGATCTATGTACTGACCTACTATCATTGTTCTACCTCTTACAGTTTCTGAGAAATCGACTTAAACGCAAAACTTAACCGGACGTACGTAGGTACGGACGTACGGAAGGACGGACAAGGGTAACACTATCTGCCCCTTCCACATTCGTGGGCGGGGCATAAAAACTTTAACCACAGGGTTAAAGTAAATTTCTTGCACAAAAAAAAACCAAGTCCAAATACCGAAAAACCAAAAATAAAATTTCAATTTTTTCATCTAGAGGTAATTTTCTGACCACTTTCTCGCTTCTGTCCAAATTTCAAATGATTCCATAAAGATATGATGAAAATATTGATGTTTAGAAAACTTTAACCACAGGGTTAAAAGGACAAGAGAAGGGGAAGTCAGAAACGACAGCTTATCCCCTCACCAGGTTGTTCAATGTTTTTTTAGTATTATTAGCACTCCACAAAGTTGTGCCGTTCAAGATTTGGCTTGTTACTTAAATCTGAGCCAGTCATGCAAGAAATGTAGTGACCTTATTTCAATCAGGGGCATAACATCTTTAGCATATACATCTACTGATGAAAGATTAATCTTCTACAAGTTGTAGTATCAAAGATCTGGACTCTTACAAAAACTTTAACCTGAGTCACTCATGCATGAAATGTAGGTCAACGTGAACTTATTTTTATCTGGAGCTTCGCAATTTTACAAGAAGGATCTACATACAAAATATTATTCCTCAATGAGTTGTAGTATCCCAGATCAGGACTCCTACAAAAACTTTAACCTAAGTCACTCATGCATGAAATGTTGGTCAAAGTGACCTAATTCTTATCTAGAGCATAGTAACATTACAAGACACATCTACATACAAAATATTATTCCTCTATGAGTTATAGTATCCCAGATCTGGACTCTTACAAAAACTTTAACCTGAGTCACTGATGCATGAAATGTAGGTCAAATCCATTTATTCTATATATCAACCTCAAGTACTATTCAAGATGCATCTATGGACAAAACCTTGTCCATCTATGACTTGTAATTCAAAAGATATATGGTCTTAAGTTTGAACGGATGAACGGACAAACGGGAGAAACGCTAAATCCCCTCCCGAACCTTGTTGGGCGAGGGGATAGTAAATCAAATGTGTGAAGAAATTTAATTTAATACAACACTATGCTACTTTTGCTATATTGACACATAAACTGAATGACCCGTTTTTCTACTGGTAACTACATACTTTTGTTTGTTTTCGCCAGGTTACTTAAAACAGAATGCTGAGAAATCGGTGTTTGGGTCATCAACATTTTGGAAGTTGCTAGAGACATCCCATGGGATAAGTGAACTGGTTTCTGTACTGGTTGCTGGTGGGTAATTATCTGTTTCTGTGATAGATCTGCTGGTGCCCTGTTTGTCTGTAGTGTTATCTGAATACTCTGAGAACTACTTAATGTAGTTGTTGTTTGAACTGGCTTCATTTGTCTGAAATTAAAATGGTTCAAGTAAATTATAGATAAATAAACACTCATCATTTCAACCAAAAACTTAAGCAAAGGGTTGTCAATGAGAAGCATTTGTCAAATCGCTGTTTCAGAAACTAAATCATTGTGGGTAGAGCTTACACCAAAATATTTTGATAGGCCAGGAATGTAAATAACGTAACGTCATTGGTTGAAAATGGATTGTTCATACACCAAAATTTTAAATACAATCACTGTACCCACAACACTTAAGTTTCTGGAACACCGAATTATTTCCCTGTACCAAGTTAATTATATATGGTCAAAGTGGAGAAAATTCATTTATAATATCAATAAAGCCCTTTAAATTATCTTCCCTTTGCCCATATAATTAACTTGGTACAGGGAGATAACCAACAAATGTTTCTCATACAACATGTACAACATGAAATTCACAAAAAATGAAATAAAATAACTGTGAACAAATGTCTTAAGCTGATGGCTATGTCAAAGTCTTGTTTCCCTTGGGTGGTCATAAACTAATTGATGAAAACTGTAATTGAGCGGTTAACAACGACATCATATGAAGAACATTCTTGAAATTGAAAAATTGATGGATGTTCCATGGAACACTTGTGTCGCCTGCACTACAGAAGAGCCATTTTGACTCTGTAGCCCTCTAGAATCTGTAAAATTAAAATTTAAGTTTCAGTTGCATGTTTAGATTAAAAGAAAAACATATCCCGCAAATTTGTTTGGAATATGAATTCCTTTTTTCAAGGACTTATTCAGATTAACAAACTAGCTACCTCTTAAATCTGTAAAACAAAATTTTAAGTATAATTATGAACATACTTAGATCTGAAAAAAAAACATATACTGAAAGTTCGGTTGGAATCTTACATACATTTTTGAAGGAGTAGCAGATTAGCAAACAAATTAACAAATGAGCTATTTCGACACAGTGAACCTCTAAAATCTGTAAAATCAAAATTTTATGTACATGTATCAGGTGTTCCCATTATATCAGGTGAACAAAATATCCTGAAAGCTTGGTTGGAATATGACTTACAGCTTTGAACAAATTCAAGGTTAACAAACTGAATTAACAAATGAGCTATTTTGGCTCAGTGAACCTCTAAAATCAATAAAATCAAAATTTTACATAACATATCCTGCAAGTTTGGATGGAATCAGACTTATAATTATGATGGAGTTGTGGATTAACTAACCATTAGCAATTGAGCAATTTTAGCTCTGTGAACCGCTAAAATCTGCAAAACAAAAATTCTAAGTATCAGGTGCACAACTATACCAGTGAACAATATATCCTGCAAGTTTGGTTGGAATCTGACGTATAGTTATGATGGAATTGTGGATTAACAAACCACCAGATTAATAAATGAGCTATTTGGCTCTGTGAACCTCTAAAATCTGTCAAACTAAAATTCTAAGTACCAGGTCACAACTACACAAGGTGATCAACATATCCTGAAAATTTGGTTGTAATCGGACCAGCAGTTTTGGAGGCGTTGTGGATACAAAAACCAAATGATGATGCAGTATGACGCAGGACGACAATGCAAGACGATGGATAGTAATCCTTATGTGTCCACTCTGCTTACAGCAGGCAACACAAAAATAAAATATTGAGGGTTGAGTAAACTCCTTAAAATATTTTGGAATGAAAAATCCCTCATAATATGCACATCTAAATATTGTATCAATGTTATATACAAAGTTTAGCAAAAATATTAATCCTTTTCAGAGGACTTGTGCATACAAGAATAGAGAAGGGTGCTAAATACTACTATAATGTTAACCATATTTTTTCTATAAAATTCCCTCTTCCCTTAGTCTAAGCAGTGCTTTGCTCTATCTAACACTGATGGAGATAGATATCAAATTGGACATGTATGACAATGTGAACATAAAATTCAAGTTGACTCTGAATATTTTCTTGTTACTTTATCATTATCCATCTGTATAAAAAGGCCATATAATATCATACAATTATTCATATTGAATTTGTTTTGTTTTCTTTTTGTTTTAACTAATATGTAGGATTTCCTATTTCAAAGAAAACAAGAATTCCATATTCATACAAAGGAAAACAGATACCTGATACCACATTTTATTTTTTATTTGTGAAGACATCTGGTTACCTGTGGGCATCTGACAGTGAAGTTGCTATGGATACAGCAGGAGAAATAGCCCTTGTTGATGGTGGTGTAGTTGAACGGATAGGTGTAGTTGAAATCAAAGACGCTCTTGGTCCATGGATGCCAGAAACAGAACTTGATATAGGTATGGTGTGGTGACTCTGTCTCAACATGGGTACCGCTGTGTTGGATTTAGGGGCTGCTAAAACAGAGGCTGCTGCAGCGGCACCTGAATAACATTTTATTATATGAATCCTACATTTTGTAACAAACAGTATTGAATTATATATATAACAATTATTATATCTATCTGTAAATCAATTGTCATAGTAATTTCAGATATTCTATGCTGATTTATGATATTGCATAGTAATTTGTGACCCACATCATTGTATAGTAGGGATGTCAAAATACATGTATATGATTTTTTTTACCTTCCTAGTGATACTTCAGTACTCGTAGACATCCCTACTGTGCAGTAATTTGTGACATTGTATAGTGGCAGATGGAGAATTAGAAGCAAGATTGAAGAATGTGAAAAAGTGCAGCAAGGCTCTAAAATTTAATTTTTTTACCCCTAAACATTTATATTCTTCTGGTATTAGGATGCACATGCCCGTCATGCCTCCCCCTCTAAATCAGTGCCTAATAGTGATATGTGACATTGAAAAGGAGATGTGATATTTTATCATGTTTATAGCGAACTGTGATACTGTATAGCATTTTGTGTAACTGTATAGGGATTTGTGATATTGTACAGTGGTTACAAAAAATGCACAGGTATATCTGACAATGAGGAAAGACAGTACATGACATTTTTTGTATTTTGAATGCTTTACAACATGCTTGCTGTATGAAGTATTTAGTTTCTCACTGATATTTATCTCTATATCTCTCTTTCTTCCCAAAATATCATCAAAGAAAGGGATGAAAGGTATCACCTGTATACTATAAATAAACTCTGGACACAGGTTTTGTCTCACCCGGCCCTTGCAGCGCTTAAATTTGCACATTGATCTACTGCAGCAGCCATAAAAATAAAATATAATTTTTTAACTGTGTAAACAAATTCCTTAAAAATAATGATGTGAGTACTCATGCATGACTTAGTGGCCAGGGCCTCCATCTTGGCATGAAACCTGTATGAACTCCAAAAGATGCAACTATGTCAAATATCAAGTGGCTAGGACTACTGGTATAGGCTGTACAAACTACTTGCTATAAACTAAAGTGATCATTTATGTGTGACTAAGTTGCCATGGCCACCATCTTGGTGTGAAATCGGTATGTACTCCTGAAGAGGCAACTGCATGTCAAATATCAAGTGCCTAGGACTACTGGAACAGGCTGAACAAACTGCTTGCTAAAAACTTAAAAGTGATCGTTTATGCATGACTAAGGGGCCAGGGCCACCATCTGGGCATGGAATCGGTATGTACTCCACAAGACGCAACTGCATGTCAAATATCAAGTGCCTAGGACTACTGGTATTGGCTGTACAAACTGCTTGCTAAAAACGTAAAGTGATCATTTATGCATGACTTTGGGGCCAGGGCCACCATCTTGGCATGGAATCGGTATGTACTCTCCAAGCAAAACTGCATGTCAAATATCAAGTGCCTAGGACTACTGGTTTATGCTGTACAAACCTCTAGCTACAAACTTTAGGTGATCGTTCATGCATGACTAAGGGGCCAGGGCCACCATCTGAGCGTAGAATCGGTGTGTACTCCCCAAGATGCAACTGCATGTCAAATATCAAGTGCCTAGGACTACTGGTACAGGCTGTACAAACCGCTTGCTAAAAATTTAAAGTGATCATTCATGCCTGACTTAGGGGCCAGGGCCACCATCTGGGTCTGAATCGGTATGTATTCCCCAAGACGCAACTGTATGTCAAATATCAAGTGCATAGGACTACTGGTATAGGCTGTACAAACTGCTTGGTAAACTTAAAGTGATCATTTATGCGTAACAAAGGGGCCAGGGCCATCATCTGGGCATGGAATCGATGTGTACTCCCCAAGATGCAACTGCATGTCAAATATCAAGTGCCAGGGACTACTAGTATAGGCTGTACAAACTGCTTGCTAAAACCTTAAAGTGATCGTTCATGCGTGACTAAGGGGCCAGGGCCATAAACTAAGTAGGGATTTGAGTTGTACCCATAATGATGCAAATGCACATCAAATACTATGGACCTACTACTAATATAAGCTTGTTAATTCACAATAGTTTGCTATTGTTGACGCCTGCGCCAGCGCCGGAAACGCTATCCATAAGTCTCGCTTCTGCAACTTTTTTGCCGCAGGCGAGACAAAAATATTGTTCTGTCAAACAGGAAGTGGAAATGCAACAAAATCCTAACAGTCTTAGATAATGCAGTTCACAATAATGATCCACTGATCAAACAGATAGATAGCCTCTGCTCCGTGTGGCTAAAAATATGTGAAAGAACTTACAGTACACACAGGTTGTTGCAGTTATAAAATACTTAATTAGCTATGACATTTTATGCAGTATAATCACCTATAAAATGTCAGTGTAAAACATGCATGTTATTAATTGCATAGAAGTATATTGGCAGGGTCATAATATATATCTGCATCAAAACCAGCAATCACTCTGATTCTTGGTGCCTCCATCTGGTCAGGTCAGGGTGTTTTGTAACTGTTACATCCTGAAAGACTGTTCTGGAGCCATCTATACCACTACAAGACAATCCCTACACATGCTTAATGTAACCTAAATAATTCTTGATGTCAAACTTTACCTCTAGGTAAATGAGATGGAAAGGCTGCTGGTATATGTGGTTTCAGTATCGAACCATCAGCCATGTGCGGCGTTGTGGCCGTCACTGATGTTGGTGCACTTATCTGTACAATACTTGGCTGGGAAACTCCTGGTGTAGCAACCCTCACTATTTGTGTTGATGACATCATTTGTGTACTGGTTGTTGATGCTGGGGTCAAAGTTGAAAAGTTTAAAGGGTTTGCTGTAATAGCTGATTTGTTAACATCAATATTTCCAGCCAGTATACCTATAATTTTAATGTATAAAGATTATTAGCACATAAAATCTAATACAATTATGGTAACTTTTAACTTCAGTTTTTAAAGAACTAAATGCTTATAAAAAGATCGCAACTGATGGTGAGGATATTTAAAAATTTCTTGAAAATACACTGACAAAAATCAAAATAGATCTACTGTATATCTATCCAGGGTTAAACACTAACTTCATAATGTCAATAACAAAAGGACTACAAGATGACTGAATTCACTAGTACTGTGGTATTTCATCAGTCCAATTTAATAATTTCCCATATTTAGCTGGATAAAAGGGCTACCAATTTACAAAAGATAGCAGTCCTTCCTCAAATTTACATGTACTTGCCTTGGGCTAAAGGAATTGTGAATGTGTAGAGCCCTTCAATTTCCATCAGTATTCTCTTAAAAAATCTTTTTATAATCTGCCTTTCGTACAAAATATACTTACCAGGAGCGACTGAAAGTCCTGCTGCTGGTAAAATTGCCTGTAAGGCTTGTGCTGTACAATGAGCAGGAGGAATAACTCCTCCTACATTTTGTAACTGTAAAACAGGTCTGTTAAGTGTTTTAGAAATCGTCTGAAATAAAAGAAGTCAAATTTACTTTGATTTCAAAAAAGAATACATACATTGCCAGCAGCTAAAAATCAGAAAAGTAAGTGCCTTTCATATTTGACAATTAGATAGTCATTGTAACATGCCAAAAATTCTGTAGAATATGTTCAGATTTATGACTGGTATTAATATCATCAATGTAACTTTGCCTATAAATTAGGAAAAGACAGTCTCTTTAATGTGTTTGTAAATATATTCCCAGTTTTAACAAGGAGTTTCCTCCTATGCCAAAATGTCATCATAAATTCCCCCTCAGTATGAAGGGTGGCTGCATTAAATCTGTGTTCTTGGTTACTTCTACAATGTTTTCCATTATCTACACAAGTTACAGATATTAACAGATATTTCTGAACAGATATGAACATGTCTAATGATTATTACCTGATATGGTGCATTACTGCGGGGTATGGTGGACAGTGTAGATTTACTGGAAGATATATTCAGTGAACGAGCTGTAGTATCCTTCACAGATTCATCTGGTGGTCTATCCCCACTACTCTGACTACTCATTCCTGTCTGAAATGATTCCAATTTTTAACCTTTGTATTTATCAACAAGAGGCTCTCAAGAGCCTGTATCCCTCACCTGGACCATGGCTGACATAGATAAAAGGCATTTCCAACAGGATCCAATATTAAACCCTCATAATCTAGGTAATAATTATCCCCGAAATCAAAACATTACAAGCCAATTTCAAAAAAATATTTGGGCAGGGATTCTCCTTATTAACTATTGCTTACATATTTCTGAAAACAAAACATAAAATTTAACAGAACACTTTTTTTCTAAAATTTCAAGTTTTCTTGTTTAGTTTCCATCCCAACTGAAAGCTCCAGCATCCATTTAAATCTGCAACAAAACACCATGTTAAAAAAATTTGGGCAGGGGTTCCCCTTACATATTGCTTAAATTTAAACATTCAAAGTCCCCTTTAAAAAAAATTGGACAGGGGCTCACTTTGTTATCTAGTTTATGCAAATTGCTGAATCAAAAATAAAATATCCAACAGAATACTTTCTTTTCTAAAATTTCAGTTTCTGGTCTGGTTTGCATGGCTACTGAGATCTTCAACATCCATTACAACCCATATCAGACCACAATTCAAATAAAAATTTGGACAGGGGTTCCCCTTGAAATCCATATGGTCGAATGTTTAAACTATGTTCCCCGCTGGCGGCCATCTTGGATGAGGTACGGGCCATAGGATACCTTTTTTGATGGGACAATCTAAGGACCGTTGTGGCTTAGTTTGATTTTAATTGGACTTGTAGTTTCTGAGAAGGTGTTTTTTCCATAGTGTCCAATGTTAAAACTATGCTCCCAGCTGGTGGCTATCTTTGATGAGGTATGGACCTGTTGGATACCCTTTTTGGAAGGTACAGAATCTACTAAGGATCATTGTGACTAAGTTTGACTCTAAATGGACTAGTAGTTTTTGAGAAGAAAATCTTTGAATGTCTTTACCATATGGTCCAATGTTAAAACTATAGCTATGTTCCCCGCTGGCAAATCTTGGATAAGGTACGGAACTGCTGGATACCTTTTTGGCAGGGACCATCTAAGGACCATTGTGCCTAAGTTTGGTTATAATTGGACTTGTAGTTTCTGAGAAGAAGATCTTTGAATGTCTTTTCCATAGGGTTCAATGTTAAAACTTTGTTCCCGCTGGCAGCCATCTTGGGTAAGGTTTGGACCTGCAGGATACCTTTTTTGGAAGGGCCATCTAAGGACCATTGTGACTAAGATTGGTTATAATTGATCTTGTAGTTTCTGAGAAGAAGATCTCTTGGACGAGGTACAGACCTGCCGGGTACCTTTTTTTTTGGAAAGGACCATTGTGACTAAATTTGGTTCTAATTGAATTGGTAGTTTCTGAGATGAAGATCTTTGAATGTCTTTTCCATAGTGTCCAATGTTAAAACTGTGTTCCCCTCTGGCGGGCATCTGTTGTATGGACGCTGCCGGATACAATTTTTAAAGGGCCATCCAAGGATTATTGTGACCAAGGTTCCAATTGGCCCAGTGGTTTCAGAGAAGATCTTTGAATCCAATGTTAACGACGGATGGATGGACAACGAACGCCAAGTACTGGCAAAAGGTAACCCCTGCATAGCCAGATGAATTAATAAATGAAAAACCGACATTTGTTGAAAAATGCAGACTCTCTGTAAAATTAGAGACTAAAAATCCAAATGATTGAGCAGATGCAGATACCACTGCATAGAGGGAAATTGCATGCGTGAATATTTTATACCAACAGTTTTACGGTATTCTTGGTCCATGTTTTATGCTGAAAATATTTTCCTGTTGGCACGTTATTTTTGCATTTGTATATTTGAATATTTCTTCGTAACAAGGAAAAGACATTAACACTGGAATTCATACGAAATGATCTATCAATATTTGTTGGTAAAATTTAGATGGTGAGATAATATGCATGTGTTCTTTTTTCACACTTTTTATATCTCACAATGTTAACAATGATAAGCAACAGACCTGAGGTAATTGAAAAATGTAATTGTAATTGACTGTAATTAATTACATTTTCTAATGTAATTGAATGTAATGTGTAATTGAGAGAAATTTCAATTACATGTAATTGTAATTTAATTAATTACAGAGCTGAAAAACCATGTAATTACAATTACTTTTTCAATTACTTTTCAATTACATGTGAACAAATTTGATTTACATGTAATTCTTTGCATGAATTGAAAGACTTTTGTTTTAAATAACATCTTAAGACCAAAGAAAGAAAATTCTTTGATATTTTTCTCATTTTTCTTGAAATATTTTCTACTTACATTTAAACTTACTTTAAAATAAGATAATATATGTATTTACAAACGACAATGTTAATTTACTAAGCATGCTAAGTGTAAGGACCATCCTAAATTTGGACGTATGCTCAAAAAATAAAATTTAAAATGCATGCTGCCTATGGATCAGAGTAGCAAAGGTCTGTAACACATATGAAGGATTGTAAATAGTTAGCATAAAATAAGATGATCTGTAAGGTGATATGAACCTGAAGATTTGAATTTCAAGTAAAATTGTTGAGACATTCCAATATATTTGAATTTCTTTGCAGATACACCCCTTATTAATTATATTTCATAATTTTTACAAATAGTTCTCTTAATGCAAGAGCTAGGTTTCCTTAAATTTTTTGGTTATATCCATGTGACTATTTTAAATTTGATTCCCCCAAATGTACCAGTACTTGTTCTTTTTATGTATAAAACTGCATTTTGAAGCATTTAATCGTTTAATATTCATTACCAGGCTCATCTCCTAAACAACATTTTTTGAAATTATATTTTACAATTCCACCTATACTCAATCAATATACATCAATTGTTTTAATGGGTATTTATCATAAACTAATTAAGAGAAGTACTATTCATTTATTAATTAACATTTCCTGTACTCACAGGTAAATTACTACAAATATTTGAAGCGTAAATGTTCTATAAACATACTAATTTAAAACCAGCAAATGAATATTAAAGCAACAAGCCAAAAGGGAAAATAGAAAATCCAAATAGTAAAGCATTTATAATGTGTTTATTCAAATTTTGTTTATCCAAGGCAGTTAATATACCACTTAAAACTTTAATAGTACTACTATATACTTTTCAATTCACTTAAGCTTAGTATACTATTATGATATCAAATCTTGGCGGAAATAACCTGTGAAGCTTGTCTCCCCCCACACACACACAAACCCATCCCGAGACAATATATTCAGGAGATGTGGGTATTGTGAGATTGTAAGAACACTTGTCCAGTTAATTTTCTGTTTGTTGACAATTCTGCATGGATGTAATAACATATAGAAGAGTGCCGGTGCTAGTGCCGTCTTGAACTGACTGTTAGATATGAGCAAAGTTTATTATTGAAGGCCTCATGGTGTTTGATTTTGCCATGCATTTGTAGAGACTTTGTATCTTGTGCTCAGGTGCAATTACTTCATATCCCTTCATTGATATAAAATGACAACTTCTATTAACCAGAGGCTCCCAGGACGGCCAGGAGCCTGTATCGCTCACCTGGCTTTCAGCAGGGTTTATTCTAGGATTTTGAAAGCTTTAGTCACTTTTCCGGAGCGCGACAGTCATTCTTCAAAGCTCTATGTTTTAAAGATAAAGACTTTTATAGTACAAAAGATATATATGTATATCATAGGAACATTTCAGATCATGTAACTTTTGAGATCTTTGAGCTCCTTCTAATAATTAGTTTTTATTTGAACATCAACTTTTGATAATGAAATTAATTGGGAATATAAATCCAATTATAGTAATTTTTTTACAGGTGAAAACAAGTACAAGTATCCCCTCCCCCTTTTCCTTGATGCTCTTGTCGTATGCTGTGTATCATAGCAACGTACATGTATGATTTAAAGTCTTCTGCTTTGGTGTTGAGCTTATGCAAGCAATTCTTTGCAATAAAATTTTATGTTTATCATCAGAGGTTATATTTTACGTCAAAATTTAGTTTGAATTCATGCAAGTTGAGAGGAAATCACAAAGAAGTTGTAATTTTGAACAAAGTGGGAACCGACTATGTACTGGTATTTCAATCAAAATAAAATTGGAAAGGCTGCATAAAGCAACAGATTTTGCTGGAAATTAATTTAATTCAAATTGGGACTGAGACAAACTTAAAAAACATTGGTCTTATATATATTGGGAGTAATTTATTTGTATCTTGTACATGTTGTAAGCCGTTTATATACGCACATGCGCAATCGGAATGTTGTGGATAGAAACGAAAGTAGGACCGGCAAAATACCTATTCTGTTGAAATTAAAACTTTAACTTTAAATGATAACTTGAAATATTATCATTTCATGGCTTCCTGGTAATTAAATTATATTTAATGATTGTACCTGATTGGTGATTTGACAACTACATGTACTGTATGGTTAATTACCTGTATAATTATCGGATTAGCAATTTACCTGTAATAACATCACCTTTGTAATTAATTAATTGGCTTTGGGTTGTAAACTTGTCATAAATATGACACTGAATATAATATCTTAATATTTTAAGGAGAAAAAGTTTACAATGACAAATTTTAAGTGACGAAAGTGGTTCAGAAAACTTTCGTCATTTTGAAAACTGTTTCGTAAAATATGAAAGTGACGAGCGCTAGAAAAATCACTGCTTTCAGTTGCCACAATCAAGCTAACATTGTAAGTTATACAGTTGATCTTCAGTCTTTCAAACTTTGGTAGCTTGTCAAAAATCGCACATCTTGAACTGTATTTAAAGTCTGATAATGTTTTCCTATATTTCTTTCTTGGGCTTTTTTCACAAAAAACATTCTTGCTAAGGACCACCTTCAACACCAGTTTTAAAGTCGAGACATCATTTTGTAAATGGCAGTCAATGAACAATTTTCAACATCGGTTTGGAAGTCACAACATCAATATCTACTTGGAAACCAAATTTCATTGAAAAAGGACAATGTTGAATTTTCCCGCCTTTTCTTGGTGGCCATTTTGAAAATGACCGTCAGTGAACAATCTTTCAAGGTCAGTTTTGAAGTTGTGACATCCATACCTATTTGGAAACCAAATTTCATTGAAATTGGACAATGTTGAATATTCCCGCCTTTTTTGGTGGCCATTTTGAAAATGGTGGTCAACAAACACTTTTCAACACCATTTTTGAAGTCGCTACATCAATATCTATTTCATTGAAATCGAACGATGTTGAATTTTCCTGCAAAAAAAGGGCAATAACTCCTACAAGTGTTTTTGGATTTTCTTCAAAATTTCAAGGTTGGTAGATCTTGATATGCTGAACCTTTTTCCAATGTATCTGTTACACTTTTTGAAATAAAAAATGCACAAATTTTGAAAATTTTACGGAAAAGGGCAATAACTCCAAGATGGGTTTTTCGGATTTTCTTCAAAATTGCAGGGCAGGTAGATCTTGCTATGCTGATCACTTTTACTCAGTCAGATTTTTGATATCTGTAATTATTTCGAGTTATTGGCCAAAAACTGCAATTTACCCCTATGTTCTATTTTTAGCAACAGCGGCCATGTTGTTTGACCTACTGCCTAATCAAACACAATTTTGAGAAGCCGTACTCTGTGACGATTCAGGCCAAGTTTGGTTACATTTGGCCCAATGGTTTCAGAGGAGAAGATTTTTGAAATTGTTGACAGACAGACAGACAGACGGACAACGGACGACGGACGCATAATGATGGCAAAAGCTTACATGGCCTTTTAGGCCAGGTGAGCTTAAAAATACTTTTCGTGAAAATCAGACAAAGAATCATTCTTACAAAATTGTTTATGCATAGATCACAATCACGAAAACATATATTCTGTGACTGTAAGTCTCAGAGTGAAAACTTGTTACCAACAGGGATTTTACAGCTCCTTTTGAAGTGTATACATGTAGTTCTCCATAGAGTGGAGAAATATATTTTCAATATACTGCAACTTCCTGTCCATTTTCATTCCATTGGCCAGTCCAGAACAGTCTGTCTAGAACATGAACTGCACAGCAAAAGGAGCGCGACCCTGTTCTGAAACCTGTACAACCAAAATTCTTAAGTTACTCGTCTGTCTCTTAATAATTAAGTGAAATCTGGTTAAATTAAGAGATTGACGAGTAAATTCAGTGATGATTTTTAAAGTAAGAATGTCCAAATTCAAATCAGATGTTCCAGTTAAATTAAGAGTGGACGAGGAAATTAAGAGAATGTCCCAGTTAAATTAAGAGAGTGTCCCAGTTAATCAACCAATCAGAAACTAGAACAACATCTGCCAATTGGTTATATAATTATGTAATTAGTAAATGGAGAAATAGATATATACTTTATTTATAAATAAACTTTTTTTTCATTTCGTATCTTATTGATGATCATCCGTGGTTTGTCATTTAAAAACCTTGTCCATGGTGTCAGGTTGCAAGAATCTTTGATTCTAATTTGGGTAAATTTCCTGAAACTCTCAAAGACACAAACAAATTACTTTTTGGAAATTAACCTAGCAACCATACCTTTTTTGATGCCCTATAGTTTCAGTGATGATTTTCAATAGTCAGATTGCAAAAATCTTTGATTCTTATTTTGGTAAATTTCCTGAAACTCTCAAAGACCTACTGTTTTTTGGAATTCTACCTAGCAACCATATCTTTTTCAATTCCTTACAGTAGTGAAGATCATTTTTAATAATCAGAGTGCAAAAAAACACTTATTCTAATTTTGGTAAATTTTCTGAAACTCTCAAAGACCAATTATTTTTTGGAATTTTACCTAGCAACCATATCTTTTTTGATGCCTTATAGTTTCTATGATCATTTTCAATAGTGAGATTGCGAAAATCTTTGATTCTGAGTTTGGTAAATTTCCTAAAACTCTCAAAGACCCATTATTTTTTGGAATTCTACCTAGCAACCATATCTTTTTCAATTTCTTACAGTAAAAATGGCGATTTTCAACAGTCTGGTTGCAAAAATCTTTGATTCTAATTTTGGTAAATTTTCTAAAATTCTCAGAAACCTGTACTTTTTTGAAATTCTACCTAGCAACCATATTTTTTTTTATCAAGAGGATGACAAAATGGTGACATGCACATCGAAATATTGATCTTATGCACTTATCCTTTGGAATAAAACATTAATTATAGATGTATACTGGTTCATTTATACAAAATGGAAAATAAAATCAAATTTTAATTTTTTTGCGAATTTTCCCTTTAAGGTAGATAGACACTAATGTTCATCTCCATGAGATTTTGTTAAATATCGGCTCAACTGAAGAACTAATCATACTAACTTGAAATATGTAATAAAAAGTATGGGTCACCATGCTTGATTTTTCTAGAACTGATGTAAAAGTTTGCTCACTTTTAGTCATTTTGTCGTCTGTTTTTACATAGAATGCACGGGAAAAATATGAAAAGGCAATTTTTAGCTTAATAAAAATGAACCTTTTTTCCATGAGAATTTTATATGTTTTTGTAAATAGATAGTTTATGATATGATCTCTTGGTTGCGACGAAAAAATGTATATGTCACCATGCTTTTAACAGAGATATTTTACAAAGTTTCCGTAATAAACATTATTTACGGGAAAAGGGAGTTAATTCGCGGCAAAATGGTCTAAATATGACGTTTCATATTAGTCAATCAATTATGACGTCACAAAGGAAAACCTGTCATCGGACTGTTCCGGCAAGGAAATCAAACCAAACCCGTATTTGACTTGTATTTTTCTAATGCACAATTACACTGCGCAGCGCAACAGTGTCTATCTACCTTAACAACTTCTAATCCAGGCTTCCCGAAAAGGGCTGCCCCTAAATAAACATGTACATCTATAGTTATGGTTAGATTTCAACCCAAGCACATTTATAATGTTTTTTTTTTATAATAATGTATTCCAACTACATAGCTTATGTAAATGATAACAATTCACAAATAATTGAGGAAGCGGCAATCAAAGGTGTGGTTTCCAGCCATAGATAAGAACAACTCGTGTCATAAATTTTGCTGTGCTGAGTGATTTCAGGGCTATTGATGACACCTTAAGATGGTCTCCACATATATTGCAATTTTTTAAAGCTGGTGTTACACTGTTCAACATGTTCAATGTATATCGACTCAAAATAAGATTTTGAAGTGAACTGAAATTGAAATGAATCAATTCACAGTGAAAATTTGTTACTAAGATGCAAACCAAGAGTGAAGGTTATTTATCATGTTTATAGAATCCACAAAATGATTCCAGACCCTCGACACTCAACAATAATTTACTATTTAGTCTGAAGAGATGAGAATATTCATGCTATTAGGCCCACAAGGTTGAAGATCTTGGTGAATGGTGATGGGAGTTAGATAATCATTTTACGAAAGGATATGGAGTAAATGAACATGACACCACAACACATATGTTAACTCCAACTGCAATAATTTTAAAGTGCTGTATGGCCATTCTGGAAATTTATTTCTCATCAGCAGCACTAGAACCTAAACATAGCAGGGTTTTAGCTAGGATTTTGAGACCATTAGTCACTTTTGCGTATCGAATTTTGCAGGCCAATGTGTACTATGCAGATAATAATCAACATGAAGATAATAATTTGATTATTAATATTTTTTTTCTTGCATTTAATACTTCATATTATAGTAACAAATTGATATTCACTTTATATGTTCATCTTTCACACCTAAGATTTGTTTTACAGGGAAAGAAATTAGCGGTCGCCCAGTCGCCAGTGGCACCTAGATTTCCGGCTGGGCGAACGTTTTTCCTAGTCTTGCTCGCCCATTTGGCGACTAGACAATTTTGAAACATTTGGGTAAACGTGTGATAATGTTTATTTCTAAAGAATACAGTGCCGGTTCTCTCGCTCTAAACGTAATTACGATTGGTTAACATCGCGGTGACTCCTAACCCGTTTGGTGCATAGTTCGTAACTACTCGGTCATCTTCCTACACCTACAGTACCTTGGTAATGGACGATAAGTTACGAATGTATTTTCATGATATGTCTGAAAACCAAAGTACAAGAAGTGTTATGAATTGACGACATTTTGATATTCCGTCAAAAAATTTAACATATATTGCGTAAAAATGTGTGAAAAAAATATTGTGTTAACACAATATGAGTAGATCCTTGATACCACCGACAATGTATTGATTTCCCTATTGATTTTTATTTTTATTCAAAATACCGGAAAAATGCAGACGCCGTTCCGTTAAGCTTCCGAAATTATAACATTTATTTTATTTTGGTTCAAAATGTGGAACTTTATCAGTGGGGTTAAGGAACCCCAAAAACGTAAATCCCAAGACGATAAAAGGGAGTAAGTTGACTTTTTATGTTATTCGTGTATCATCATCAGTATGGTTATTTATTGTTTGTAAAAAACTGAATAAATATTGTTCGTCTGATATTGTTTCACTGCCAGCAGTCTGAGAATCTAATTTCTTTTTTAAAGAGTTAAAATACACTTTTAAATAGCTTCATCTTATAGACAGGGTTGGATGTTATTTTAGTACTAGTAAATGCTTTGTATTTATTTTCATTCCCATGTATCACAAACCACTGGAGTATATTCATTATACTTCCATTAACAATAGTTATACTCACACAAAAATCACAACAAACCAATTGAAAAGAATATACATCATATTGAAACATCAGCATTTTACGTTCAAATCTGGGCCCCTAAAATTTGGGCTGGGCCCCTAGAAATTTAAAGTTAGGGGCCCAGCTGGCCCCAGTTAATTTCTAACCCTGTTATACTTAGCCAGTGCTTCTATCTTATGTATATCTATGTTAGAGAAGTGTCCATCTTATGTATTTAGAAGTCATAGATGTATATCTATGTTAGAGAAGTGTATTAGCTTGCCTTGCTGCTTATGTTATCGATGTCATTGTTTAAGATTCAATTTTTTGCATTCTAACATTTAATAACTTAATTCAAACTTCTATATATTTGTAATAAAAAATAAATTATTTTTCAAAATACCATTCATATGTTGTTTTTAAGCACCTTTAAGATTAAATAGTGGTGCAATATAAATTTTGTGTGATCTTGAATGAAGCAAATATCAGCATAGTAAAAGTCTACAAAATAATTTCATGGAAATTGAAAGACAAATTTTAAAGGGAAATAATCCACTATCAAAACACGTGGTTTGTAAAAAAATCAATGTTTTCAAAGAGGAAGTATGACCTGTTAATTATGAAAATTTTGCTGAAAGAATATTGTTCAATACCATAATAATTTTAAACAACTGATGGGTAATTGCCATACAGGTAAGCAGGCTATCTCTGATTGACCGGTAATTAGTGATACACAGGTTAACAAATCACCGATGGTGTTTGTTTACCACTGAACTAATCCTTTAATTGACATGACAGGTGTAATTAAAGTGTCAGTTTGGACAATAAGATTACAGTAACAAAGATTGTGAACATAATATTTTCATATTTGGCGATTTTCAAAATTCCAAGTGATGAATTGCAGTCTGAAAAAATTCGCCACTTCTAAAAAACATTCATCAATTGCGAAAGTGACGAGCGCTAGCTTAATCACTGCATAGGAACATGACACCATAACACATATGTTAACTCCAACTGTAATAATTTTAAAGTGCTATATGGCCATTTCGGTAATTAATTCCTCATCAGCAGCACAAGAACCCAAACATAGGAACATGACACCATTACACATATGTTAACTCCAACTGCAATAATTTTAAAGTGCTGAATCATGTGTATGGCCATTTTGGAAATTAATTCCTCATCAGCAGCACTAGAACCCAAACATAGGAACATGACACCATAACACATATGTTAACTCCAAGTTCTCCAACTGTAATAATTTTAAAGTGCTGTATGGCCATTTCGGAAATTAATTCCTCATCAGCAGCACTAGAACCCAAACATAGGAACATGACACCATAACACATATGTTAACTCCAACAGCAATAATTTTAAAGTGCTGTATGGCCATTTCGGAAATTAATTCCTCATCAGGAGCACAAGAACCCAAACATAGCAACATGACACCATAACACAAATGTTAACTCCAACTGCCATGACTGCAATAATTTTAAAGTGCTGTATGGCCATTTCGGATTAATTCCTCATCAGCAGCACAAGAACCCAAACATAGGAACATGACACCAT